>JBAGKO010179920.1:0-16516 GCA_037177275.1 Acacia concinna | reverse complement strand
AATACCAAAACAACCAAAGAGAATAGACAACACCCAAGTTACTATAACAACTCACGAACAATGCAGAAATCCTAAAAGAAGCACAAATGCACCAAAAGTGCCAAACACCACTAATAAAAGTGGAAAGTCAAGAGAAATTACAAATTGCTATTGCAAAAGTGTGAAAGAGCCAAAAATAGTCGAAAATCGAACAGAAACTCAAAACCCAAACATAAAACAACCAAATTAGGTCAAAAAAACCACTTGGGAAATCTAAAGGATATAATGACAAACACAACTGTGTTGAGATCACTGGAAAACTTCAACTATAGAGGTCAAAGGTGGCATGTGAAAGTCAATGACGGAGTATAGGAAACTTTGGGCAGCGCATGGGGGTGCGTGGATGATCAAAATTGCACTCTGTCAACGGCATTCTACTTGTCTCAGTGTGCTGAATCCAACGAGCTAGCACATTTTGCAATAAGACCTCTAACGAGAGAGATTTGGACGAAAAAGAAGGGAGAGTCTACTGCCAACAACAAACGAGAATGAATTGACGTAACTGGACAAAAGATCAATGTAAATAAAAACCCTAGCTATCTTTTTACTCTGATACCATGAAGAGTAGCCAAAGACACAAGAGAGAAACTAAATAAACTCTGTATTTTTAGATTATACAAGAGAGCTCCAATATATACACGTATGATTATCCTAAGGAGTAATGAGAAATTAAATAAATTAATTACACAGCTGATTCTACTATGATTTGTTTCCGTAATTATATTATTATAACATCCCCCTCTAACTCAGATATTACCCACATATGAAATTTGACTCTGATGATGCTCTATTTTCAAAAGAGATAATTCTGATAAATTGTAAAAGAAGATATTTAAATAGTAATAATATTCAGATAATCAATTAGTAGTAAGATAAAGTTATTGGTTAAAAAGACAAATGGCTTGTTTGATTCTATTATGTTTTTTTTTCTTGCTCTCTAAAATAGATTTATAAAACAGTTTTTTAAAACACTTTTAACAATAAAAAAATCACAAAAAATATGCATGAATAGTTGTTTTTAGAAAATATGCTTTTTAGTTGATGTGACGGTGAGACTGTTGGTGGTGATCATTATTGATAGTGTGGTGTCGATAGGTAGCAAGTGACAATCTCAAGAAATGAAAAATCAAAAAACAAAATAAAAAAACAACTTAAAACTGTTTTATTTAAAAAAAAAACTTTGTTTTTGAGAATAATTGGGTGAAAACAACATTCCAACTTAAGAAAAACAACTTTTTTTTTTCAAGAATAATTGGGTGAAAACAACTTTACAAACAAGTTTTTTGTTTTTAAAAGTAAAATAAAATATATCCTTGAAAACAATATCAAAGAAGGTCTTATATTTTGGTCGTTTACATGGCAAGAACTAAGATGAGTCTCTTGACATTTATTTGTATTTTTTGAAATTTAATTGAAATTAATTTTTTTTTATAGGGTACTTATTTATGATTGTCTATGGCCTGTTATTTAATAATATTCGGCAACTAAATGTTAACATAATGCATATTTAGCGCAGGAGCAACATTACGCCACTTATGAGTTTTGGATACCCAGAATTGGTAAAATTTTTCCTTACAATTTATGTTTAATATGAATAAAGGTGGAAATTATTTTCACATATTTAACTAGTTAAGCACCTCAATTTTAATTTAAATGAATTAGTTGAAGTGACACATATTATGGATTGGGATTCTCCTTAATAAGCTAGAAAGACCAAAGGCTTTACTTTTGGAGCACATCAGAACCAAAATACTTTATTAAACAGTTCCACATCACACTTCACAAATCACATGCACATGCATCATCGCAATCATAATCACATGCACACACCTAACCATTATCTGTCAAGAGGTGCTACAAATATCTCTTTCTCCTTTTAAGATAAAGCATCTATATATATATATATATATATAAATCATACTTAGCAAATTTAGCCCCAGCTTTATTAAACAGTTGCACTTCACAAATCACATGCACATGCACCATCACAATCATAATCACATGCACACACCTAAACAATATCTGTCAAGTTAAGTGGTACTACAAATATCTCTGTCTCCTTTTAAGATAAAGCATCTATGTGCGTGTGTGTATATATAAATCATATTTAGGAAATTTAGCTTTATCCCTTGCTCTTCCGTTACAACCATGAAGCTTTATTCTGCGAAAGACCTAATGCTGATAAATATTATCCAGTTGTTCCTTCTTTTGGTGCTTCATTCTTCTTGTCGCCCCCTTACTAAAATAACCCCAAGCCAACCCCTCAAAGACGGCGATGTTTTGGTCTCAGATGGAGGAACATTTGCCCTTGGTTTCTTCACCCCCAGCAACAATTCAACAAAGCGATACGTTGGAATATGGTATAATAGATCTTCCAAACCAACGGTTGTGTGGGTTGCTAATAGAGAGAATCCTCTTAATGATGCTTCTGGAGTTTTATCCATTGATGCACAAGGTAACATTGTTCTCGCTTATAATGATGCCCATTTAAACAGAAATAACCCCATTTGGTCTTCCAACGTTTCCATCATGTCCTTTAATCGCACCTTTGCTAAGCTTTATGATACTGGAAACTTGGTTTTAATTAGAAACGAAGTTAGACAAGAGGTTCTATGGCAGAGTTTTGACTATCCTGGCGACACAATGGTTCCATTCATGAAATTTGGGGTGGATCGAAAAACCGGTTTTAATCGGTTTTTCATATCATGGAAATCCCCAGACGATCCGGGATTGGGAAATGTGACTCACATGATTGATCCAACAGGTTATCCTCAGCTCTTCATTTATAAAAATGGAGCTCCATTTTGGCGGGGCGGGTCCTGGACTGGTCAAAGATGGAGCGGCATACCTGAAATGACACCTAACTTCATCTTCAAAGTCACCTTTGTTGACGATGAAAATGAAGTTAGCCTGGTGACTCGAGTCATAGACCCATCAATTTTCTTAAGAATGGTGCTAGACAACACTGGTCATGAGACACGAACTATTTGGCAAGCTAAAGAGAAAAGATGGCTACAAGTATGGTATGGTCCAACCGAGGATTGTGACCACTATCGTCGATGCGGGTCAAATAGTAAGTGTGACCCTTATAATAGGGACAAGTTTGAGTGTGTTTGTTTGCCCGGCTTCAAACCCATGAACCTACTAGAGTGGAATATGAGAAATGGGTCAAGCGGGTGTGTGAGGAAGAAGAATGTGTCCACTTGTGAAAGCGGGGAGGGGTTTGTGAAAGTGGCACGTGTGAAGGTGCCAAATACATCAAAGGCACGTGTGGATAAGAGTGAGAGTATGACCTTGAAACGGTGTGAAGACAAGTGCCTGAGGGATTGTTCGTGTGTAGCTTATACGAACGTAGATGAGGTCAAAGAAAGTGGGTGCTTGACGTGGCATGATGATATGGAAGACATCAGGACATTTGATAATATCGGCCAAGATTTGTATGTGCGTGTGGATGCACATGAATTGGGTACATTCTTTACTATATTTCTTTTTCTATGTTTTAGCTATCAAGAGTAAAAAGAAATTCAATCATCACTATTAACATTTATGTTTATTTCACTTTTGGAGTTTGATTTAAATATTATATTATCATTATAAAATATGTAATGAAATCTCAAATCAAGTTGGTTATCTTAAAAAAAAAATCCCTAATTAGGTCATACACACACCTAATTTATGAGGTACTGGCGAACGAGAAAAAAAAAAGGTAGTATATATGAATTAAATTGATAGCTTCGGAGATAGTTGTGTGTTCAGCTGTATTGGAACTTGGAAGCCATTTGGCGTAGAAATATTTTGGGGGAACACTAGTCATGGGTACTGTACTCCAAACGGGAAGAAAGTTTCTGGGTTTTAATATTCTTTGAGAGCTTACCATATATATGGTCAATCCTCAAACGGGTTATATAGGAATATTTTTTTTGGTGATAGGGATATATAGATTTTGATAAACTAGAAAACCGTTGCCAAAAAGTTGCACACTAGTTCAATTTTGTTTTAATAAATTAGAGGCATGGAGGTAATTTGACACATCCTAAATTTCACCTTGCTCCATGCGACTTGAATAATAATTTCTTTAGCATAACCTAAATTAGAGTTTTGTACAAAAATGTAATTATAAAAATAAAAGTTTTTCTTATAATTCAGGATACAAATAGAAAACAATGGAAAACTAGAAGAATTAAAAATGTTAGCATATGAAAATAAATATTTTAATACTACCCAAAAGTTTTTTTAGTAATGTATGTTAATATAATGTATATAATTTACTTCGATCATATTATTTGTTCTTAATGGAACAAATTTCATATGTAATTTTGTATACTAAAATTCTTAATTTTTTATCTTCATCTCAATATAAAAAATTTAATTATTTGTGAAGAACACATTTCCTATTATATAATCAACTATTACTTTGATAATGAATATGTATTAGGATTAAATGTAGATATACTGGTTTTGGAACAAAATATTACATGAGGAGTGAGAGTGAGACCATGAGGGTAATGAAAATAATTTATTAATAAGTTTTTGAAATGTCCAACAATCCCTCGAATAGAATATCTGTACCTAACAAAAAAAAAAAATCAATTCATCCATACTCTTTTTTGATAAAATTAAAAATTTGTATGCTAACCTTACTGTTTAGTTTTACTTATAAAATTTTACCTATTGATATTTAATAAAATACTATTTAAAAATGTAATAAAATATTTTTATTATTGGTAAAAATTCTGCTGCCTCTTTCATTAATTGGTAAATTTGAAACATACGTATTTTTTACATTCAACTAATTTTAAACTAGTTCTTTAGTAGTTGACATAGGCCTGGTTGAGGGAATAATATTTTTTATTTTATAAAATTTATTTTGGTCACCTATTTATTTAAAAATATAACTAATATTTTGTTTTTTTAGAAATATGATTACAATTACGTCTATGAAAAATTTGTTTGAACGTGAATATCGGTTTGTGTTCTTGTGCAGTTAAATATGAAACGAAGAAGCGTTATGGTTCTCTAAGCAAGGAGGGAATGGTGACAATCGTAGTCATTTCTATTTGCCTAATAACACTGGTGGTGATTTCTTACGTTTATTGGTTTGCAAAGAACAATAATCAAGGTAAGCTTTATTTTTCTCTGGAAAATTTGGAAAAAGTCCACCAATGAAAATACTTAATAAATTTTCTATATACACGGAGTACTAAACGGAGTACTGGTGCTCTGCTTGAATTCCTTTTCACCAATGAAAATACTTAATAAATTTTCTATATACACGGAGTACTACACGGAGTACTGGTGCTCTGCTTGAATTCCTTTTCACCAGTATACTGTTTAATGGGCTATTTCCCGAAAATTTTCCCTATTCAATCTGAAGTGTTAATTGATTGCTTCACAACTGTTCTCTTACATTTTTCTTTCTTTCTATTTCGTTTGACACAGCAAAAAGAATGCACAAAGAGCATTTGTTTGATGGAGAAAACAATTCCGATTTAGCTCTCTTTAGTCTAAAGGACATGGTTGAGGCAACAAACAATTTCTCAGACACTAACATGCTTGGAAAAGGTGGCTTTGGTTCTGTCTATAAGGTAGCTATTCTATGTAACTAGTCTCAAATTTCAGAAATTGGATGAACACTTCAATGCCATTAGCTATTATTTCTAGAACTTGTTTCATACAACAAAGATCGAATGCACACATTCATCAATTATTAGTATGGATTTTGACATCAGGGTCTGCTCAAAGATGGAATGGAAATAGCAGTTAAGAGGCTATCAAAGAATTCGGGACAAGGCATTGAAGAATTCAAAAATGAGGTTACTTTAATTGCAAAGCTCCAACACCGAAATCTTGTAAGCATCTTAGGTTGTTGTATAGATGGACAAGAGAAGATGTTGGTATATGAGTATTTGCCAAACAAAAGCTTAGACTCTTTCATTTTTGGTATGTGTTCTTATCATTTAATTTTTCTGCATATAGTTCAATTTTAGAAAATGAAAGAATTGATGAAGCAGTATATTCCTCACTTTTAATAGTTTAAACTTTTATTTAGATCAAGCAAAACATTTACAATTAGATTGGAGGAAAAGGTTTAACATCATTTGTGGAGTTGCAAGAGGAATTTTATACCTTCATCAAGATTCAAGATTTCGAATAATTCATAGAGACTTAAAGGCTAGCAATGTCTTGTTAGATTCCGCAATGAATCCAAAAATTGCAGATTTTGGTATGGCAAGAATATTTGGTGTAGAGCAAACTGAAGCAAACACAAACCGTGTTGTTGGAACCTAGTAAGTATACTCAACTATGTGGTATATCACTATAGTTTCCTAGCATTGCATTATGCACAGGCATATTCCTAGTTTATAAAATTTCCAAAAATACTAGTAAAAACTAAACTAATAATTAAGTATTTAGTTAGAATGATTTTCTACACACACATCATGAAAATCTATATCCAAACAATGTAAATTTGGACGCTAATTATAAATCCATTCAAAGTCCAAGTATATTCGTATGACTTAATATGCTATAAATACAATAAACAATTCAAATACTGCAAATAGTTTAAACATATTTATTTGACAAGATCTTTGAGAAATGTTAATAATCTCTTGTAGTGGTTATATGTCACCCGAATATGCAATGGAAGGAATTTTCTCAACAAAATCAGATGCATATAGCTTTGGTGTATTACTTTTGGAGATTGTTACTAGCAGAAAAAATAGTGGTCATTATGATGATGTTTCTTCTACTTTGGTTGGACATGTAAGTATTTTACAGATAAAGGACAACTTGAGTTAACTTTGCTTTTACTAATAGTCTTGCTAATTATCTAATGTATTCAATTATTTGATCAGATTTGGAATCTTTGGAGAGAAAGTAGAGCTATGGAGATTGTTGATCCATCATTAAGAGATGAAGCGTGCCCTGAAGAAGTTTTGAAGTGCATCCAGATTGGCCTTTTATGTGTGCAAGAACATGCAGCAGATAGGCCAAATATGTCAGAAGTTGTTTCCATGTTGGATAATGACTCGACTCTTTCTCCTCCAAAGCAACCGGCATTTTTTTTGAAGAAAACTAAATGTGATGATTCAAATGTGTCAACCAGTGGAGGGGTTAATTCAATAAATGAGATGAGTACTACTGTAGTTGAAGCTCGTTGAAAGCCATGAACCCTCATACTTGGCAATGTTCGTATAATATTGCTAGAATACTTCTGAAGTGAATGATATGTTTTATTATTTTTAAAATATTATAAATGATAATGATGCACGTATGTTTTAGCATTGAAGTCAAGTTTGAATTAGGTTGAAGCATATATGTTTTAATATGTTTAAAACATTGCGAAACTTGCTAGCTAAATGTTGATCAGTCTTGATTGTAGTTTTTAATTACTAGCAAAATTGGATATATATCTTCCGTCTTGTAACCTTTTATGGCTGTACATATATGGCACAGCCTGACCCCCAAAATTAATCAGTACTAATAATTAAGAGTTAAAGAAAGTCATAGACATCCTCAAAATTAAGAATAAAAGGTGTTATTATAGCCATAAAAATATTGCTTCAATTTGTCCTAAAAAAATTGAAAAATTCAACTATTTAAAACCGAGGAAATAATTAGTGAAAGGACATTTTTATCCTTAACTTTTCATTTTAATTACTTATTGCCATTAAATGATGTGAATACAATGACCGTTATATGAATGGTTTGGGCCGCAAGTATCTTAGAGGAATTTATTGCAAATATCATAATTTTATATGGAGTATAATTAGGTAATATTAGGCAAATGAACAAATGAATTGAAACGGTCTTTAATTATAAAAAAAAATTAGAAGAAAAACGTTTCGTTTGGTGGTATGATTATAGTCTGAGTATTAGGATTTTAGTACAATTTTCTCTTTCTTCCTGAGCCACTCTTGCGTGATACCGTTGGGGGATATTGGAGGAAATTAATTTGAAGTACATGACCTAAAGACGGAGAAAGAGAGGAGGCAGCGGCAGGCAACTATTCATCATCTTCTTCGGTGGGAGATTTGGGTGAAAAGCAGAGAGCTAGTGAATCCAGGGAGGCGAATTAGAGAGAGCAAGAGAACGTTGTTGAAGGCTGGACCTGGGGAGGCGAATAGCTACTGTTCATCATCCTATTCTTCTCCATGTTCCACGAAGAACACTTGCTGGTTCTAAAGCTGCATTTTGGGGAAGAGGGGATTTGATAAATTAGCACAAAGAGAGGACGCCATTTTGCAATTTCAGCAACTCAGTTTCTGTTTCAGATTTTTCTTCTCCTTCTCAAGGCGAGAGCAAGAGGAGCAGAGGAGGAAACTGAGCTCTTCAAGTCTTCACCGTGATTGGATCTTTAGTTGTGGTTTTCTGGTTCTTAATAGGAGGAGTGAACACATTGTGTCAAATCTCTTTAACATCTCGATATTTATCAAAGAAATAAAGGCAGTGGCCACAGGCATAGAAAAAAAAACATAAAATACTGATAATAAATATTTGTTTACATTACAGACCCTTTTTGTAGGGTTTGCAAATATTTACAATATTCATCCAAAATGCACCCCAAAAAAACTTACATTACACTTCTGCTAACATAGGTCACTCAGCGTCTCACACGTCCCAGGTAATTGCTTTCCCTCTTGAGCCACTAGCTTTAGCTAGGTGGATTTATATACAAATAATACGGAGTGAGATTTGATGAATCCCAGTAGTAACAACAATCATTCATGCAAGATGTGAAAAATATATATGCAATGCACTACATCAACAGTCAATAATAATCACATGCTTCTGTTTTGTTGGTATTTAAAATCATCATAAATGTCCACATGCATTTAGGGTCAACCATACTAAACTAGCGCTGAAACCCTTACTTGTTCCGTATGCAACAGAATGAGCACATGTATTTAGGGTCAACCGTATTAAACTGTCGCTGAAACCCTTACTTGTTCGGTACCACTATTGTGGTTTGTTATGTATCGCCATCGCGGCTAGTTATGTGCTTATCTCATTACCCGATTGAGTTCATTGTCAATAATTCATACCATAAAATACAATTTCACAAAGTGTGTATTGCATGAGGGCAATAAAGAGCATATATAAATTCACATATAGTACGAAAGAAAGTGTTACTACCTTTTACGCTTTCTATGCTTCTTTCCGATGTACCTCTACATTATCTTTCCTTGATTACTTCTTGAAGGTTTGATCAATACAAACTCCTAACATATATATATATATATATATTTATATATGGGTAAGTTAAGACTTCCATTTGTATAATTTACAATATAACTAATTCTTCCTAGAATCCCTACTTAATCTAGCCTTAACTTTTCAGTGAACTTTGAAAAATCATAACTTAATCTAGAAAATTCAAAATGAAGTGGTTTAAGACTCTAATTGAAGCTATTGCAATCCTCTACATAGGAAAAATAACGTTCAGCATGAAATTATGAGCATAGATCCGAAATTGCAGCACACACGTTCACTGTTCACTGGAGAATCAGGATTTTTAGTTTTACTACCCAAACTTCAAAAACTCATAGCACTCAATACAAACATTCAAATAATGCGTTCTTGGGCTTATTTTAAAGCTTATTATATGTACTAAATTTTCAAAACATTTCATGGTCAAAGGTGATCATTTGCTCTACTTTTAGCTCATATGAAATCAGCCTTGTAATTTCTAACATTCTGTTTTTATGAGCTCATGACAGCACCATTTTTTCCATGCCCATGTCAACATGTAATCTTAATATGCTATGACAACTTCACAATTATGCCCAACGTACAGCACCACTTGTTTATTGAATTCATAATCATTTCCCTAACTTGAGATTAGCATCACAGCCCCCACAAGAAAACAGAACAGCACAGCCCCCCTCGAACATTCATGGTGTCATATGCATGTGTGAGTGTTTCATTTCATGAACTAAGTCATTTCCACCTAATATACCTCCACCCATCTAATATCCCTTCACTCTTTCTAGCCATGCCCCAAACCCCATTCTCAGCAAAAAAAAAAAAAAAAAACAGATGCAATTTGATCCTATCTAAGTAAGAGCCAAACAACCACAACTATCCACAATAACCTTGATTATTAGTCTCCTTCTATCCTTAGCTACCCAAATCCTTAACTTCTAATTTGTTAATCATTATACAAATTCAAGAACCTCTCCCCACCAAATCATAAACTATTCCAATCTAAGAAATTTAAGATAGGAAGAGTCTAGATGCTTACCTTGGTCTGGTTTGAGGTTCTAACTTCAATAATCAACCTTCAGCAGCTTCCTCCTTCAGTCTCTACTCTCTTTCGTGCTCTCACTCTGTTTCTAGGGTTAGGAGCTCGTGGAAAATGCAAAGGAATGAGGTACACAGATCAGGTTTAAGAATTAAAAGGGGCACGTGACGTTTGTGGCCTAGAAAAACCCATTATGCCCTTACATTAATTCACTTTCGGATTTTTAGATAGATTTTCTACTCCAACTTGTAAAATTCATAACTAATTGTATAGACCTCCAATTGAAGTGATTACAAAGCCCAAATGTAACTTATTACGTCTAGTTTTAGGGAAAAATAATTTTTTCTTAATTGGAACCATATAAATCCCAGTAATTTCATTTGTAAATACGGTTCCATAATTATGCAAATTTTGCTGTGCCAATTTCAAAAATTCATATCTCCTAGAATATAGATCCAATTAGCCTGATTTACCTATCATTTTAAAGCCCATAATGTCTAGTTTTATCATGTAAAAGTGCATAATTTTTGGACATCTTTTGGTCATCCAAAAGATTACTGGAGTATAACTGACTCCCCAACACTTTTTTTGAAAATTTCTCTAATATTCAATATCTATTGACATGATCATTCACTACATTCCCATATAGGAATTTTGTGATATTACACATTGCCACTGTGATTTGTCCTGTTTTCTTCCTTTTTCTTATGATTTTAGATGCTGAATGTGCTGAATTGATTTTAATGTTAGCTATGGGTAGCTAATTAATTTGTTTAGGATTATTTAGGCTATTGCAAGAATTGAGATTTATTATTACTCTCTTTAGTTATTAATGACAATTATGTGTTAATTGTATCTTCTCTCTAATGCTTCTTTGTGATTGGCCACCACTTATATTGACTTGTTCAATTAAATTAAACTTCAGAGAGTTAATTAATGGTAGAACTTGGGTAAAATTATGCTAGACTTGAAATTTATGGATTAAATGGATGGTTTGTTAGTATCATAGAGATATAGTACATTTACTAACCTAGTATTGTCAAATTAAGGTCGTTGCTTAATGAATATTTTCTCTTAAAATGTAGCAAGAGATTGTGCATGTTATTGAAGATATAAATTTGGTTTTGACTTGAGAAATAATAATCAAATGCTTTTGAACTTTAGACTAGCAAGTAATGTCATTTAATCACTAATAGAGTTGTAATTTTCTAAGTCTCATGAATTGCAATGGTGAGAAATAATATTATGCTCGTCTTGTCTTGAAGAAGAATTTTAATTTTTTTTATTAAAATTGTTTTCTTTTTCTTAAATTCAAGTAATTTGTATGATAAAAAACCTCTTCAAATGGTTTTACTCCACCTAATTGATAGCATAATTGTGACAATTAATCCACTTGTATATTTGTCCTTATGGGAATGATAATTTTATATTAATTCTAACCTGTACGCTTGCGGTAAGCTAATCGGCAAATAAGTCAATGTCTCGTGTGAACTTTTTGCAATATATTCTAAATGTAAAAAGACCATAATACCCTCTCCTTCCTCACACCCCCTGATACCCATGGCTAAACATCTTCATTGTTATCGTCATTGGAAAAACAACACCCCCATCACCTAACTCTCTATTATTGTCATCAAAACCTCTTCATCGTGGGTGGTTTGTTGCTACTTTTCCTTGTCATTGGTGTAGCTATTCCTCATTACCCATGAAGTTTTTCCTCGCCACAATGAAGATGTTTGTCACCACCATCGATTTTTCAAGTCTTGTCTTCATTTCATTTGCATTTGGTGTATACAATTAGAAAGTATTGTTAATAGGGGCAATGATAGTTGTTAAAACAACCCCGTGAACTTGTCAGTGATGCCCATGAACTTGTTAGTGCATTCCCCTGAAATTGTGAATATATATTTTATTATGTGAGTACATATTTATAGAATGAATTTGTTATTGTAATAAACCCCCACACATAATATGAATTTTGATGTTGTTCATAATATGATTTCACTTTGACTACATTATATAAACATAGGTGAATATAACTTAACAAGTGTAGGGAATTGCAATGACAAGCTCTTGGTTGACCACTCAAATGTACATGGGCTGCCATCAACAAGCTCATGGCTAGCCATTGACAAGTCCAAACGCTTGCGTTGCTAGGTGAGACAACTAACAATGACAACTTTCTTGTGTGCCCAAATAATTTAGGTGATACATTGTTCAAATAGTGTGTCCACCTACTTAGTACAAGTAATAAATTACAATAACAAAGACATTCTATAAGTATGTGTGTGAGAGAGACAATTGATTAAAGTCTTATATTTAGGACTAGGTCAATTATTTCAATTATTTGCCATATTTTGAATCAGAAAGTATATTGTTTAATGGGAATACATTTTCAATCTGAAGTCTGGACCACAGCAATATGAACTCCCAAATCCTTAGTGTTCAACAGAACAATGTTGTACACATAGAAGAAAGACTTTAACACTAATCAGTCCGTATACCTTTTAAGAGTTGCTCCATATAGATATTACCCCCTAAGAAATTTAACCCACATGAAGCTCTATTTCCAAAAGAGCTAATTCTGATAAATTGTATATGAAGATTTGTAAATAGTAATAATATTTTAATACAAGATGATTACAACAAATATAATACTTTTAGTTACTTAATTATCAAAGTGTTGTTATCAGCAATGGCGATTCCACAATCACCTAGTAGTCCGAAAAAATTATTCGTTAAAATGATATTTTGTTCTTTTACAAGTGAAAGAAATAAAATGAGTCTCTTGATATATATATTTGTAATTTTTTTAAAATTTAATTGGTATTAATTTTTTTTATGGTACTTATGATTATGATTGTCTAGGTCCTTTTCTGTATTAATCTTCCGCAATTAACTGTTAAATTAATTAATTGTTAGCACCGAAGGAACATTGCACCACTAATTAGTTTAGGATGCCCAGTGTCCCTCAGAGAATAGTTTAGCAAAATGCCCTTTGACCCATTAATATATCGTAGTTCTAACTTATAACAAGGAGTTAACATCGTATACAGGAGAAGACGAGTTATTACGTGTGCATACTGTGTGTGGTAAAATAGCATATTCACCTATACTTGGATACTCTATTTTTCACAATATAAGTCGTTTCTTAAAAAAAGACTTAAACTACAATATAAGTCATTTGGAGAGCAATTAATGTCTATTTATTAAGTTTATCCTATAATTAATATTTAAATATGGCTCCTTTTATTTTTATCTCTCATTCTACTCATTTAATTTGGATAAAGTTGGAAGCTTCTTTTAGTATGAGACAAATTCAATGAGCTAACTATCATTTTTTTCTCTAATGAATTAGTTGAAGTGGCATATATTATATATTAGAGGGAGTAGTCTGGTTTCGATGAAGAAAGACCAAGCAAGTAGTGAGTTTTGATATGAGGGGATGGGATGGGATGGGAGGAGAATTGTGGGATTTTGTTTACCTCCCCACTTTTATTCACCAAAATTCCCCAAGTTTATAACAAGACAAAAGGAATAAAATAGTGGATTTGGGGTAAGAATTATGGCCAATGTGTTCCTACTAATTTCTAGAATGAGATTGGTGACAGTTTTTCCGTGCGTCACTTTTGCTTAGGCTAATGATGTCCAAACATTGTGAGATTGTCCAGTTTAAAGATAGACATGTCAAGCTTTAATTTGATTTGTCATGTGAGATTTGGAGGTATATGTTGGGAGTTCTATATTTTTTAAAATTTGATTGGAAAAATTGGTGAATTTTAGGATAGTGTTTAATTTAGTGGAACACTTAATTGATATGCATCCATAAAGGTTATGACTATATTTTTTCATGAAAATAGAATGGTTGAGGGTCACATAGCCATTAGAATCATTTCAGTGGGACATTTATGTCATTAGTTATGAATTTTCAAATATTAGAGAAAATTCTACAAACAATTGTACAAAAAAGGGGCTAGTGAAAAAAATGTAATGGCATAGTGGTTATTTGTGGCTCATCTAAGGATAAAAAGGGAAGACTAAATATGATCTCAAGGGAAATATTAGAATAGCAAAGTGAAGGGCCAAGATTTAGTTTTGCTAATCCAAACACTACAAAAAAACAAAGACTTTCAGTAACGACTTTCGGTGGCGACCCTAAAAGTCACCACCGAAAGTCTTTGCCAAAATTTTTTCAATTTTATAATTAAAAATTTGTCAAATTTTATCACATAAACATATTTATGTCACAAATATGTTAATTGATATAATTTTTTATGTTTAATATGGTAATATCTCGAATTATTATAAAATGAAGAAAGTATGTGAGATAGTATATGTTGAATGAGAGATAGTGTGTTGAGTGAGAGAGAATGAGAGGGATAAAATGGGAAGAGGTGGTATGATTTCTATTTGAGATAAATTATGATTATGTTTATAATGGTATATTTGTGTGGCATAGATAATTAAAGTTATAATGTGTCTAAGAGAGGGAATGCAAGAATGAGAGAGCGGGATAGATTAATAGCATTTGTTTGGGAGTTCAACAATTCTACATCTTCCGTGGCTGAGGTGGAAAGTTTTGTTCATAGTGGCCTTTCTCTTGAAGAGCACGTTTAGCATTATGAGAAGGAGAAACTGAGACTTGCTAACATTCATGATAGCTTTGTTAAAGCGATATCTGAAAGTATCCAATCACTTTGCATTCCACAATTATATTATAAATTTAAGTAATCCTATTATTCTTATGAATAACAGGATTGATATAAAATTTTAAATTTTAAATGATATTTTTAGGTTTTTTATTTAATCAATTGTCTAATTAGTCTCTAAATTAAAATATTATAGAAGATAAATTTGAGTATTTCACTTGTGTATGCGAAAAATTTGGCTCCCTCCAAACAAATTTTCACATTCCCTCCCAAAAGTCAACACCCATTCTTTCTTCATATCCCCAATCTCCAATAGGCTAACCCTCATTCAGCCGCATATTATATTGTATAAATAACACATTTAACTTATATTATATGTCGGCAACATTGTATAAATAACACATTTAACTTATATTCTCTTAAAGAGCACATTCAGCATTATGAGGAGGAGGAACTGAGACTTGCTAACATCCATGACAGCTTTGTTAAAGCCAAAACTTTGCTTAAAGCCTCTCAGAAGCATAGTCAATCCCTTCGAGAGAGGCATCTCAACTCAAGGAGATACTTCAAGGAGTAGAATTCCAACTAACATCTTGCGAAACAAAAATCAAGAAGATGGAGACTCATCTTAGTAAGATCAATGGAAGTATGATGAAGGCTAAAGAAAGCTTAAAGATTACAGCTGAGCAAGTAGATACGGCAAGAAAACTTAGTCAGGAGACTCATCTTGTCTTACTCATCTTTTTATCCTAAATTTTTCTCTTTTATTCTTCTCATTTTTATAACAGTCACGTTTTTTTAATATAAAATGAATTCATTTTATTCTAATTACAAGTATCTATAACTATGTCTAGTTCTTCTTTTTGACACAAAACATCTATGTTTAGTTTGAAAACAAAAATTATTTATAAAATAAATCCCTCCAAGTTAAAAATTTTGGTTTCAATTTTTCCCCCAAATTCAAAATCCCTCCCTTAAAAAATTATTTCGTTTCACTTCCAATCTTTCCCTCTTCTTCTTCCCTCTCTCTTTTTATTTATGTTTTCCCCAATTCTTAAATCCCAAACCCTTCCTCATTCCTAACTTAAAGCCCGTTTGAGCCCTAATTGCTGCCTCTGCTCGCCATTGCATTGCGCGGGAGGAAGAAGAAGCAGAACGGGAGGATTAGGGATTGTGGGGTCAACCGATGTGGCTTCTCCATCAGTGTGGGAGGATTGGAAACCAGTGGAAGGAGCTTCAATGCCATGCCTAAGCGACATTGTTTGGCCCTCTGCAGGTATTGTTCCCATTTTACGCTACTCGGATCTTTCCCTTTACTTCGATTCGACTGGTAATTCTGTGAGAGATTTAAAACTTTTGATGGGTGAACATTGAATAGGAGCATTTGCAGCTATGGCATTATCGTGAGCTTGGATCTTTTAAAGAGCTTCTCCGGTCAAAGGTGAGTCCCAGATTCTGCATGCTGTGTTCTCTCTAGATTGTAAATAGTTAAGAATGATTGAGGCGAGCCTTGCTTTGGGCATGCTTTACCTGTGGCAGACAAAATGATTTTTCTCTTCTCAATATTATATTCGCTCTTCAT
>JBAGKO010179860.1:0-16526 GCA_037177275.1 Acacia concinna | reverse complement strand
CTCAAGCCCTCGAGCTGACGCTCGAGCAGCTTCGCACGTTGTGCGTTAGCACAGGAGTTTGATTGCTGGGAGAGGAGGTAGGAAAGATAAGATGGAAAGGCAACAGGAATGGCAGAGCTACTAATGCCAGAGCGAGAAAAAAGGAAGAAGTCCAGGTTCCGGCAGAAGAGCTCTTTCACCCTTAAGGTGACTGGAATAAACCATCTTTTGGGGGAGGTTTTGTTGCGATTCGTCTCTCAAACGAAAATGATATGGTTAGAATCTGGAAAGGCGGTCCGTGGTTATTTGAAGGCCAACTGATGAGACTCACCAAGTGGTCTCCAGATTTTCACCCTAAAACCAGAGGATGAACCACGCCCTGGTATGGATCAGATTCCTCTATCTGGGGCACAAAAATCGGCAAGGACTAAATGGGAGCTCTTAACCATGGCTAAGGCAGTAGGTCGACCCGTTGCAATCGATTTTAAAACTAGGAATCGATCGATGGGCCACTTCGCTTCAGTCAGCGTTGATGTAGATATCACTACAGCTCTTCATATTCCAGTTCATATTATAGGTTTAGGCTGACTTTTGGCAGCGTGGTAACTCCGAGAACCTAACTTCTCACTTACTCAATCACACCTCCTCACCTGGAATCCCATCGCTTCTTACGGATCTGCCTTAGAAGGGGATGACCTGCACCAAAGCCAATGAAGAACGTCAAAGGCATAGCCTCTTACTAAAGAGACCTTTCTGAGCTGCTTTCATTCTCATAGCAAAGCAAGAAGCAATGCGTATCATACGTCATTCTAAAGATAAGGAAGGGCTAAAGGTAGGGCAGGTTAAGTTAGGGCATCAGTAGCTTCAACTAAAGAATCAGTCGAAACGGACACTGAAGCTAAATCCGCAACAGAGCGAGTAGCCAGGTGTGAGTGTTATGGATCTAGCTCTTCACGAGCAGCAGAGCTAGACAAGCAAGCAACAAGGCTCTTTTAAGCGGGTCTTTATCCTGATGAAATAGAATATATGTATATACTGGCTCGCTACTACTACAACTACTACTCGAACTACCCGAGACACAACCAGACTTGCTACGGAGCATCGACAGGTCGGGGGGCCAAGTGTGTTACAGGCCATGTTTATTACCTACCGCTTTATAAGTTGTGGGAGTTTGCCGTTGAGTTGAGGCAAGCTTAGAACTTCACTCAAAGCTTGGGTTTTCCCAAGCTATCGATTGAACTCTTTGCTATAAATTCCTCTTCTCTGTCATACTCAGAGAAGTCTTCCTCATCCACCTCGACTTCGCTTGAACGATTTCCCATGTAGAACAAGGCTTGCTGATGTCGTAGGTACTGAGCATAAAATCTTGGGAGACATCGTTCGGTAAGCTTCATTCTCCAATCATGATGAGGAGCTGAACAAAGGTGGTGGAACTGCTTCTGGCCGGATGTTGTTAAATAAACACAGCTCTTTGTTTGATCCGTAACGTAATGCAATCCAATCTTATTGCATTCATAGAATGCATAAGTCTGTTGTATATATTATAAAAGAAAAGATCACTCCTAAAAAAACACTAAATACAGCCGTGATATTATATACGATACCAGCAGACGCGCCCCTCAGTTCAAATTTAGCTTAACAAACTCACCAAACTCTTTCTTTATGAGTATGAGTCAACCAAGCTGCTTCAAAGAACAAAGGTCTCTGGAATGCCGGCGGATTTCACTTTGCAGGTCAAAAAGAAGAGGGTGGTGATCGAATTTGACTGGAGGCGGATTCCGGACAGCAGCTTCAGGGATAAATGACATTCCATCTTAAACAGAGCTCTATCTAAGCTCTCATACACACGATTTTTCCCAGGATACTTTAGCCCTCGCCATGTAAACTGAGAGCCTAGGTACCCAAGATCAATGATTTAGCTTTCAATCTTTAAACTTCCGACATCTGAAGAACTTGCATCCAGAGCCAGGCTTTCAGACTCTCCATAGGTTTCGCATAGAGAGCAGTCAATAAGCACTCGCTCTTCTTCTCCTGAACCACCTTCATATGAACGAACTGAGAGTCATCCTGAAGGACATCCACTGATATATCTTTGCTCTTCCACAGGACCCAAATCCCACCAGAAGAACCTTTAGGTTCCACCCGATGCGATGACGGTTTTAACCACTTTCTCTGCCTTCTCACCACTGACCCTAGTTTCAAAAAGAAAAGCACAACTCTCTTTTCACCGCCAAAGAAGTCTGGCGTAAAACAAGACTTCACCAGTCCCGCTTACCATAAGCGGGCAGAGCGAAATAGAAAATGTAAGAAAAATGGACCATACCGTTGTAATTCAATATATTTTAGAGCTAGCTACCACTTATGTGATACCCGCAGCTGTTTTGACCCTTTCGACCTGGCGACTTGCCAGACTCCGCAGCTTAACTCAAGAAAATTACCAAGAAAAAAGTACGTGAGACGCTCGAAAAGAATATAATAGATCAGATGAGCGAGCGCCTTGATAGTATTTTTCGGGACTATGGTCTGACCCCACCAACCCAGTCGACCCCCTTTACCATAGTAATTCAACGATTGCTTAATGATAATCATAATGAAGACTAATTTATTTATTTAATAAATATGTACAACAGCTTGGTCGAGCTAGATAGCCTTTGTCTTCAGTCTCTCATTCTCTTCCTACCCCCCCAGAATAAATGTAAGAACTTGCGCGAAGTACTCACTTTGAGTTCCTTTATTAATGAGGTCTAAATAGATCTCGTTTAGAAATATTATTTTTTCACGAATAGGCTCGTGAGCCAAAACTAGATTGTTAACTATGTGTTTAAGATTGATTTTGCTTGGAAGGGGCACATCACAAGTAGTATATTTGTACACGCGCAACAGAATTTCGAGTTGATCATTTATTTTATCTTTTAGAGTTTCAAGTGTTATATCAGTGACTCGAGTTTATAAATTGTTACTATTCGATCATTTGACCTGCCTTAACGGCTACGAGAACCGCTACAGACAAAGCCAAACCCATCCTAGAAAGAAAATCCGCAATAAGAAGGTCCATTTTTTATGTATGTTCTAGCTATCCCGAAGAAAGAAGACAAGCAAAGCGCCCGGCCCTCTTCGATTGAAAAGAAGTGTGGTGAGGTTTTGCCTCACTGAAAGCATGAACAAGACCAAGGAACAAGAGAAGAGAAGTTACCAGCCTGGGGACATCTCCTTGGAACAGTCAATTTATCTACGCTATTTGACCATCTCTCTTTGGAAGAGCTATCGCAGAAAGAAAGCAAAGCAATAAAGACAGCATTCTAGTCGTTCTCCCGGGAAAGAGCTGTACTTTTTTAAAGAAAGAAAGACGTTCTTACTGTATTTTAAGCAGGAACTGAAAGTAAATGGGAGAAGACAAGAACTGGGACTGTTATTTCAATGTGTGGGAAGAGAAGGAAAGGGAAAGTACCCAAAAAGGGTAAAAGAAGAACCTGAGATCATGTTTGAGGTCTAAAAGTGTGTAGGGAAAAGACTTCCAGCCAGGAGCGTCGACCTGAGGGAGAGGAGCGACAGTGGAGTGGATTGTGAGGGAGACTCATTACGTTCTTCTTTTGGAGCAGCCCACGCCACGGAGCGGTACGAAGTCGCTAGAGCGAAGCTATAGGAAAGAGGTTCCAGGGAAAGATAGTATAATGACCAGTTCGCTAAGTGTGAAAGAAGAGGCTATGAAGCGTAGCATTCTTCCAGGTCAGCTTCTCCATTCTTCTTTCCAACCGGGTGGGCTCGCCTCAACGATCGCCACTCATGGCAGTGTCCTCTTACACAAAGCACCTTTGTGCAAACATCTTGATCCTGGCCTGGCCCACTTCTCCTCTTCTAGAAGACAAACTCTTTTAGGGAAAGAAAGACCAGTGGCAGCCCGCCCTTAAGAACGAAATTCAACATTAGCAGTAGGCAAAGAAGCTATTTCATACCTATCCCTAACGGCACTTCCTCTCCCGCTGTTCTCGCTGCTGCCTTAGCTACTCGAGTAAGTTCTTTCAAACCATACTCTTTAAAGCAAGCCTATCTACAGCTTGAAATGCCTTATTTCCTAGCTTTGCTCTCGATCTACGTTCCTGCGTCTGCTCGTTAGAACAAGCAAGGGCCCGAGCGCACGTTAGCGAAAGACGTTGCGCGTTAGACGCGCAGGAGCGAAGCTGCTCGAGCGAAGCGAGAGGAGTTTCTTGCTGCTTCCCTTTTCTTGCTCACTTCACTCTCTCTAAGGAATAGAAGAGTTGACCTAAGGGTGAAGCTAGGGAAGAAAGAATGAATTCATTCCCCCGTAAGTCCGAGCTAGGGCTTAATTAAGATAGTATATTCTATTGCTACGAGTAAAGAAAGTTAGGAATATGAGAAAAGACGGTTTAGCTTAGCTGAGTTACATAAATTCCATTCCGAGAAGTTCTTTGAGTAAGTCTGTGTAAAAGCCCCTCAAGCCGTAAATGCGAGGTTCTGATCAGAGTGAATTCAGGTATTAGAGAGGTCTAACTGCCCCGCATGTCGGTTGAAAAAGAGAATCAATCCTCCCGGGATAGAGGAAAGATTGATTCTCTCTACAGAAAAGGCCTACTGCTTGTGCGCTTACGCGCTAACTTGTCTTCCCAGCAATCTTCCCTCCTCTCCCTATCGGGAGAGCTACATAGTAACCTCTCGCTTCTCATTATCAGTCTTGTACGAACCTTAGCCCAAGCAAGCACTAAGCTTAGAGTAGGCGAGATAGATAGTTTAGCACTAGCGCTCAAGCCAACAAGCAAGTCTAGCCCGAGATTTGCTTACTGAGACCCCTTGTGAAAAGGTTCGATGGTGTTATGGATGGCAATGACTGATCAAAGGAACAACAGAACATGCCGAAGGCTTCTATGATCGATGTATGACCATACAAACTCATGTAAATTGACTTGGACCTTGCCTATGGCAGTTCCAAAACAGGCATTCTGTCATTTTCCCCATATGGCAAAGAGCTGCAATTGAGTCAAAATAAGATTTATGAGAGCATAGGGCAAGGCAGTTTCATGATACACTTTCTTTCTTACTTTCAAAGAGTTTTAAGGCAAGTTAAAGTTAAGTTGATGGAACGAGAAAAAGGATTTTCTTTTTCATATTTATATAAATAAAATAACATCCAATCGGTTCCTGCAGATCAAGGTTCTTGTGCTCGAATCAATGGCATCGAATGCAAACAAGCTGTGAAAGAACTACCAAAACTTAACTAGAAAGTGTTCACTTTTTACTTTTTATTGTAGGACTCCAAAAGAGTTGGATGTTCAAAGCTTAGGACTTGCTCTCTAGGGATGGCTAGAAGAGATAGAGTCGAGTTGGGTCGACTCTCCCTCGGAGTAAGAAAATAAAGAAGAAATTTTCTTTTTTGAGTTGATCCACTTTTTCAGTTGCTTTCCTTTCCCATGCATTCATAGCTTTTTTGGTGCTTAGGTTAGGCATCATCTCTCCTTCCTCCCTGGTACACTTGCTTTAGGATCATAGGCGAGCTCGAGCCCTATTATTGAGTCACATGTGTATTGTATGAAAAGAAGTATGGGCAGGTTTTGTTTGGAAATAAATTTACCAAAACTTTGACTTTGGATGAGCTTCTTTTTTTGACTCTTAAACCCGAGGCACTTAGCTCTTTTGTTGAATGGCTTTTCCATCACAGATTGTGGAGCCTGTGACAAGAATGAAATAAAAATGAAAGATATAAATGTCCTCTGGGCAATCAACCTAATGAGGAAAAGAAAGTGCCTTAGTTGGCAAAATAGTACAGAAATTCTATTCCTGATTCAAGTCTTGGAGGAAGGGCGGCTAGCTACACTAGAAGAGAGGGGTTCAACCCAGGCAAAGTCCTTAGCAAAGGCCGACGTCCCATCAGGCAAGATCCTGAAGTTTGATTCCGTGTGCATGAGTAAGTACCCGTAAATTGTAGAGAAGACAGAGCGGGAAAGCTGCCTTATGTAGTTACCTGCTCTTTCATCGAGATTAGCGAATTATGGTTTAGGAAGATCTAATAGAAAAATAGAATATGCTTCGAGGAGCCTAGCCTTCTTTGCTATTACTTTCAATATCTGCTGCTTTTGTGCCAACCCTCTAAGGAAGAACTCTGGGGAAGGCAGGATCTTTCCGGATTTACTGATTTAGGACTTTTTCCCGCACCGATCAGACTGATTTAGAAAGCTAGAACTATGAGGGAAGACCCGGAACAATATGCTTTGCTGGTACAGAATCCCTTGCTATTGGACTTGGCTAGTAAGCCCAGAAGGAAGATGTCGTAGCTGCTACCGCTCCGTGGGCTTCTTCTTAGTCTGCTCGAAAGGAAAGCCAGTCACTCGAGAGTATATAAATCTATATCATATATTATGACAAAAAGACTAGCTTTGAGCTTGAACGTCTTTCAGCTCTTGTTCACGACCCTGCTGCTATTGAATCAGCGTAAGGAGATGTCGATGAGGGTACAATAGAGAAAAGAATTCGCTTCAGAGCTTGAATCATAATATCCTGAAGTCACCCGAGTTCGGCTAAGGTTACCGAAAACCTGTCATAGCTGGTTTAAGTATAACATTCTACTTATGGTCCAGGGTACCGACACCAGAAAGAAGCCTTCAAGAAGCGTTAAATCAGACTTAAAGATGCGTTAAAGAAGCGAAGCCCAAGGGGGCGTTTGAGAGAGGTATATTTGACACCCTCTCTTATGTCGATCTACCCAATCATTCTTTAGTTTTGAGGAAAGAATAGGTGGTAGGTGAATTAGAGGTAGTTCATGTGTTCGCCGGTCTATCACCATATCCGTATCGCTTAAGCTGTTGTCCATCTAGGCTTGTAAGCCTTCCAAGTATCTTCCTTCCAGTCTTCTATGGTCCAGCCGTCGCAGTTAGTTATCCCATTCCTCCCGTCTGTCCTTAGTCTGTTATCAAGTAGGGTGCTGAGTTAAATAGGCAAGTGGAAGAGCTTCTAGCGAAAGGTTTTGTTCGAAATAGTCTTAGTCCTTGTGCTGTACCAGCCCTATTGACACCTAAGAAGGATGGATCTTGGAGGATGTGTGTTGATAGTAGAGCCATCAACAAAATCACCGTCAAGTATAGGTTTCCCATCCCTAGGCTTGAGGATATGTTAGATTTGTTGGCTGGTTCTAGTTGGTTCTCCAAGATAGACGACTTGCGCAGTGGTTACCACCTAATTCGTATTAGGCCAGGAGATGAATGGAAAACCGCCCTTACTTTACTTTAAGACCCAAGATGGATTGTATGAATGGTTAGTCATGCCCTTTGGATTGTCCAATGCTCCCAGTACCTTTATGAGGGTTATGACCCATGTCTTCAACCCTTTCATAGGCTAATTCTTAGTGGTCTACTTTGATGACATCCTGGTTTATAGTAAGTCTACAGAGGAGCATTTAGATCATCTTCGTGAGGTTTTCATGACTCTTAGGGTAGAAAAAGTGTATGTCAACCTTAAGAAGTGTACCTTTATGCAATAAAAAGTGCTTTTCTTAGGCTTCATTGTTTCTGCGCAAGGTATTGCTGCCGACCCTGAAAAGGTTAGGGCCATTAGGGAGTGGCCAGAACCTAAGTCTATCTCTGAGGTTCGTAGTTTCCATGGTTTAGCCACTTTATATAGGAGATTCATTAGAGGGTTTAGTACCTTTATATTATGGCTCCCATAACAGATTGTTTAAAGAAAGGGGAGTTTCAAACGAAGAGCTCAAAGGAAAGAGAAGGGGTTCCGTATGCCAGTCATAGTAATAGGGTTCTCAGCTCAATTATCTCTCTATCCACCTTGAGTTGGTCTTCAGGGTCCTTGTGGCCACACCGAGTGAGATAGGCGCTGGACCCTTTGAATAAAGAGTTCTCGGGCATGGACTTAGACCAGTTTAAAAGAACTATAGGTCCGGTCCTAGCTTCGTGTGATGATCTTGGTCTACCACCTGTGATAGGCCGTCTTGCTTTCTCTTCTCGTTAGAGGGAGGTGGCAAGAGGAGGATATTCGCCATAGGTAACTATGTCAATCAGAGATTATTTCATCCTGTCTATTCTTGGTTGGCAGAAAGATTGAGACGCCTGCCCCAGGATGGTATCTTTGATCAAAGAGCACCTCTTGATCCGCTAGTTGGCCTAAACTTTTCCATTGCCGCTCACTTCTAGGGTCTAAATTCAATGTGGACCATTTTATGCCCTTCGAGCTATGGCTTGGTCGGGGTAGACCTGTAAACCCTTATCTCCGAGGGGTGATTCTTCCTTTCTTGTCTCAATCCAAACAGCAGGTTCCCACTGGTGTGCACAACCAGTATCGGTGGTGGCTGGTCATCCATGCCAGTCAAGCTCTTCTGGTCTATGTTCGCTACCTGGGGCTGAACAAGCTTTCCGAACCTATGTCCATTGCTTTAAAGTCTCTTTCTCACTTTCTCAATGGTAGTGAACCTAGGCTATCTATTCCTGCTTGCTTCACACCAATCGGGATTTATTGAAGACTTACATTCTATTCTGCCAACGAAGGAAATGGTCGCTGCGGAGAATGACTGTCAGTCAGGAAACAACAAAAGTAAGATCGGGTCGGGTAGAGCGAGCCCTGCTGCCCTTTCTTCCTTTCTTTCCTATTAATCATATTCCCCGCTTACTGCTCGTGTACTCAAGGGCTTTCAAAAGCAGTTCTAGAGGTGAAGGAAGCGCGAGCAAGTATTACCGGCTTTAAGAGCTTTAAGAGAAGGTGCCCCCATTGGTCCTTAGCCCGGTCAAAAAGAATGCTTTGGTGACTTGAAAATGAACCACATGCGCAAATACGGATGCCGCTGCATACGAATCAGCCTCAAGCAGGCACGCACCAGGGAAGGCAATTGCTTTCTTTATGCCTTCGTGTCTTCCCCCGTAAGGCACTTCACTCACTTGAGACTCATACATTGACAGACCCAGACAAAGTTTATTGATATGAGCCAAGATCGGGCATGAGAAGGAAAGTGGCCAACTAAGCCCTTTCTGGGTTTATAACGGAAGACAACTTATTGAGTAACTGCTTGATCCCATAACTTTGAAAGCTACAGAAAACAGCAGTCTCCAAGCTGGTTGAATATTTTTTTGAACTCTATCTTTTGTTTGGCAAAAACGGATTATGATTTAGTTCTTCTAGCTTCGAAATCGGGCTTATCCAGTGGCGCTTGTCTTGGTCTTTCACGCGACTGGCTATCCCTCTCTTTATATTATACGCAATATCTTGACAGGCACGATCTACCTTGGCAACGAACTTCACGCTACGTCTCGGGGTGTACTTTCTATCACTTTCTGGCGGGAAGCCCCGAGCTCTTTGAGATTAGCATGATGATGTTTATATTCGCTTGAACTTGTTAACTTGCATGTGAAAAGCATATAACTAGTCTTCCGCCCGGCACAAAATGCTTCTTATTTTTGAGAAGCATTGTATTCTAATACATACCCAGATAGAAGGACTTTTTGCAGCCAGAACCAAGATATGCTTCAACATAGCAGCTTCCACCAATGAAGCCCGAAAGCACCTTCTTTTAATTTAAAGGTAAAGGGCTGCAAATTTCCAAGCAACATTCCCTTTGAACCATATCAGGACCAGACCATAAGAACCCTCTGCAGATCTTCTTCTCAATTGTCTTCAAATCAAAACCTGCACTGGCAGTATGAACACAGTACTCCAGTAAACTTTCATGCTAAAGAGGGCACTCTGAACCAGTTGTCCAGCATATTAGAGGTATTTACCAGTACATCTCTTTACTCTAGCTTTTATTCTCTCAATTAGAGGCAAACAATCACAGACTGGCAATCCCAGGTACTTCATTGGCATTTAACCTTCATTAAAGCCAATTAGATTTGAAATATTTCACTTTGCAGCATCAGAAAGATCTCCATAGTAGATTGTACTCTTGGATATGCAGTAAGACCAGAAAGATTTGTAAATTCTTTTAAGCATTGATTGACCACAGCAAATCCTTCTCACGAACTAGAGATTTAGCAATCAACTGAGTGGCTTTCGCTCCTTGGTCTATTGTCTATCGACGCCTTTTTTTCTTTATTTTTTTGAATTAATTAATTCCATTGATAGAGCTTTTGAGCGGATGCAAGCACTAGATTCTTCAACGAGTACCAAGAAGAAATGAATTCACCAGACTAAGAGAAGAAAACAGAACAAAAAGAGTCTTGACTTAAGCCCTTCCGGATTAACAAGGCTTTAAAAACTACAGCCAGACAACCCAAGCAAAGATAGCACTTCTTTCTGTTGCTGTTGGGCAAGCAAAGCAAAGGCGAACTCCATGGACGGAACTTTGCGTTCTATCAGCAGAAAAAAGCCCTTGGAAGGCCCTTTCTTTCCCTCAGATGTGAGGCTTGCTTGACGTCCGTTTGTTTTCTACTAAGGAATAGGGAGACTTAGCATGCTTTGACTACAGCAGATAAAGGGGAAGGCCCTCCACAGAGAATATGTTGAGCAACTTCAGGACTACGACTGTTAAAGCGCTCTCACATTAAGAGAAGGAATGAGCCCAACCGAACGAATCGGTTTTTCCTCCACTACCAGTTGGCCAAGAAATAGAAGAAGGCAGAGGCCGGGGTAAAAGACTCCGAGTGGACCTAGCCACCTATTTAGGAAATGAAAAATGCCTATCTACCTATCTAGTAACCTCTTGACCTAGGAAGCACGAAAGATGAGACCTCCGACCTGGCAGGCTTTGCAAATACCACTGCCATTCAAGATCCAAGGAAAGAGAAAGCTGGGCCAGGTGCTATTAGCCCAAGGGGTGAATCAATAGGGTTGGGCTAGGGAACTACGATCACTTACTCCGATTCTTTTCCCTTGGAAGATTGCCGCTATAGAGAACTGAGATGCTTCAAAGCCCTCTATTAGAGTTAGGACCGGGAACCAATAGAATAGAGAGAGCGAAAGGGGAATACATAAATGGATCAATTCATTCAACAAGATCCGTTCGGATCGGACCAGGATGAATGGGATTGGTCTGACCTCTCGCTCGGATGGTTGACTCCCGCCGCCGACAGATGTCCCATGCCACGTTTCGTGAACAGCTATGCCCGAGAATGAATGAATTGTGATATAGCGAGCGCCTAATAAGCCACTGACTGTAGGAGAGGAAATAGGGGGCCCTATACCATACATCCTGCTGCCTCGGGACAACTGCACGTTACATCATAGCAGCACGACCAAATGGAGGCGGAAACCTGCAAGCGTAGGGCTGAAAAGCCCCTATTACGTAAGGCGCGCTAGCACGCTTACTACGTTTGTTTTTCAGCAAGCAGCAAGCTGCGTAGAAAACGTCTGACTAATAGGGGCGCTCCTGCAGGTCTGATCTTACTAATCTAAGTTGGGCGGTGGCGGTAGCGCATCCTACTACTGAGGGCTTTCCCTTTCCTTATGAAGCGTGCTTTCATGGGGCCAGAGAGTTCCAATTCTTTCGTGTGCGCCTGGTCAATAAAGACAAGCTTCTCTAATCGTGTAGAGCGAGGCAATGAGCATTGTGCTGCTTGCGACTCCTGCGTCTACTGATGACAACTCAGGGCAGGGTCATGTCAATTTGGATGTGCGCTTGGTCCTAATGTACTTGCCTGCGAGTGCTTTCTTTCCTTCATACATCGAGGGGATATCCGTAGAGCCGGGGCTGGTTGGTTGGTCCGGTGGAACAATGTTCAACTAACTCAATACTGAAGCCTTCAACTAGATTATTCCCGAACGTGAGGACTGCAATTGCATGACCTTCCTTGATCTTTTACCAATTCGTTTGCCAGCATACGACTTTCTAGTCTTTGCTTGCTCGGATTGCTCCACCCGCTGACTTACTTTCTTTCCATAGGCCCAATACGAGTGGCGAATGCGTGCACCTCGAATCAGACCCTCTCGCTTTGCTCGAGCGTATTCAATTGCTTCCTTGTTAGAGTATTAAGCTCGACCGATAGGGATAGCTATAAAGTTTCTTCCGCAATCAAAGGGAAGCGCTTACGCTTGCTATTCCAAAGCTTTCGCTTAGTTAGTAATATTATTCCCCCGCTTTTCAACGGTTTTCTTCCTGAACTGACTTATGAGCTCGACTGAAAGGAGAGAAGGGAAGATTGTATAGGGTCCCGAGCGATGCGATCAGAGACAGCATTCTTATTGGTCCTACGGAGATAGTCTCAGATATAAAATAGAATACTAGTTAGTAGCTATGGTATGAAATCACTCGAGTACGAAGTACCTCCTGTAAAGGTACTAACAAAGTAGAATGAGACAGCAGCTACAGCTAAAGTATACTTTAGTCCGAAAGAAGGAAGTTCGGTTCGTATACTTTGTAATTCCGAGTCAGTACATGACATCAGTTAAGAATTACTTCAGTTCGTCAGAAAGGAGGTAAAATAGCTATAAGAAGGCTAGTAATATGGATAAGAAGGACGACTATAGGTTAACGCTAAGAGATAGATTCTCCTGGTAAGTCTAACTAGATTGTAAGTCGTATAAGGGATAATATAATAGAATCGATGTTTCTTGGGGCTAAAGATTCTATCTGACATGGTAAGGCGAGAGCTAAGAGTAAAAGAGCTTTCCCTATTAGACAGTCATCTACTAGAGGCCCGTCCAGGAAGTTAGTCAAAATAGAGAACCTAGAACGCCTTGGTAAATCAGACCCAGAGATCATGGCCTACAACGCCAGTCACCGAGGCACCAGGGACCCTCTCTATGATGGGGACAATGAAGAGTCCACTGGCTCTAACCACCAGCTGAACCCTACAGCCCCGGCAAATCAGCAACTTTCTAACGAGGCGGTTAGCCGTCAACTAGCTGAGATTTCCCGGATGCTAGCACAATTAACCTCGCAGGTAGCCATCGGAAATACCCTGGCTGCACGCTCAAGGAACAAACCCTCCTTCTACCACCCGGGGACACAGATCCACAACCACAAAGCCAACCAAGAGTAGCAGATGCTAGACCTGTAGACCCAGTACCCCCCTCCAGTTCTGAATCAGCCCGCTGTTCCTGAACCTGTAGATCACTACGAGGAAGAGATCCGAAGAAAACCTCCTGCAGTACAGGCCGTGTCCTCGACTCCCACTCCCATGAATCAGATAGTGCCATACGTCCCACCATAGCCTCCGATCCTCTCATCCGTACCGAGCTAACTTGAGAGCTGGGTTAAGAGCAACTAAGACTAAGGTAAATCCGGGTAGGGATGGGACTAAAGAGACTATTTGTTTACAGCCCTCCGTCAAGTTGAATGCCTCTGTAAGCCCAGCCAGAAATAAAAAAAGAAAGTCTCTGAAGGAATACTAGCAACTCTCTCGCTTTGCTCGTTAGCGCTTTACTAATTTAAAGCAAAGGGCTTTATCAGCTGGATCCAGAACGAACGAATAGGAGATCTATCAGTACGCCATCCGCTCCATATCTATCGTAGTTTAGAAAGTAGTCCATCTCCTTGAAAAGCTTTACCGCGGAAGGGGTGTCCAGGCGAACGAATAGTTCCCTACGCTACGATATTTCCCTATGGGGAAGCTCCATACGAGCGAGGGGATGAAATAACGATACTTAAAAGTTTAAAGATATTCCTTCTGCCTTGCCTTTAATTCTGCCTGACCTGACTGAGGATTTTTATGTTATCCCTAGTCCCTTTGTGGGAGGTATAGTGCTTGGCTTTATCAAAGCTGTTTCTTTCGCTCCTGGCTTTAGTGGGTGAGCAAGCCTTAGAGTAAGCCAGTTTCATGCCAACGAGTGAGAGTTTCCCATAAGCCAACGGGTGAAAGTTCCCCTCCATAGAAATAGAAAGAATAGCTTTCCTGGGAGAGCTAAAGAAAGAAGGATAAGAGATAGATTTGTTTCGATGGTTTTTGTATAATGATGGATTTCCTTCCTTTACAGTCAAGCTACTTCGTCCCTTTGAAGGGAGGATATACTTTTAAGTATAGAGGGATACTCTAATTTATCTTCCCCTATATTCCTCTTCGTATTGCTCTCGAGCAGCTTTCGCTTCCAGCGAGTGCTAAGTCCGTCGATGCCGACCCAGATGAGTCAATATGAGGCCAGGGAGTAATAATGAGGGCTAACAGTAATAGCAGTTCCACCGGTAATACCTGGGATAGCAATAGCAGGTTCTGTTCTTGGGCAAGTTTCTTTAGTTAATTTCATCTGCTAGAAGCCTCTTGCCTTCGCTCGAGCATCTTCGAACCTCTCCGGAATATTAGATCTTAATGTTTCCCTATTTCACCTCTCAGGCAGTACAGTAGCAGTCTCAGTCTTATTAGTACTCAGTATCGGTATCAGTATCTTGTCTTAGTTGTCAGTAAATCCACTCCCGATAGGGATAGGTTCTTCGCCTTCCTTTCCTTTACAGTTGAGCAACCCTTAACCCTCTTATGGCCCTCTAAGTAGGAGCTAGGAAATAAGGCAAACTGCTTTCTCTAAGGCAAAGCGAAGCGGAAAGAAGTTGACTTATAGCAAGCGTAAGCGATGGAATTTCTTCCTGTGAGCGAAGAAAGAGAATATCAAGTCATTCTGTAAGCTTTGGAATAAAGCATAAGCGCTTACAAGCATTCGATCAAATGATGTATGTGATGTAAATAAGGAAGGAAGACCCACTTAGGGCAACCGAGCAAGCGAAAGCCGATAGGAAGAGCAGGAGAAGTCAGTGTAAGGCAGTAGGAAGTAGTCAGTTGCTAGTCATTCAGTAGCAAGTCAGTAGCAAGGCACTGAGCGCAAAGGCAGTCTAAGAGGCAGAAGATGAACCCGAACCAAAGCCTAAGCAAAGTCTTCGCCTGCTGTTGCTGTCTTTTCGGTTGCTGTCCCCGAGTTAAGATTTTCAAGAGCTAGCCCGGCTAAATCATAAATTAACGAGAAGGCCGATTTCACTAAAGAAAATAGAGGTTTGAAACCATCCCATGGGTATTCGACTTAGATGGCTGCTATCAATGAAATTAGTAAGGCGTAAGGCAAATCAGAGGACAGATCCCTATCTATCGTCAACTCGGAACTCTGATTTATTTGATTCTCCTTCCTGTCTCTGTAACTAGGGCAACATTAAGAAAAGCATATTGCTTCCTTCTTGCTTGCAGTCGGCCAGTGATTTTCCTTCTATAAAATGGAATGTAAGAGAGGAACGTAGGAGTGAGACTGTAAAGGAGAGGATTGAAAAGAATTACTCAGTAAGGTAGAATAGAATAGTTGGCAAAGACTTGCTTCTTTTCCTAAGGAGGAGAATCAGTTAAGAAAATATATAGCTATCAAACTCGAGAAAGGAAAACGAAAGCTGACTTTCTTTCATTCCAAGTCTCATTAATTCCAACTATCTATCGTCAACTCGGAACTCGACCTTGTTTGTGTATGCTTCTGGGCGCCTAGAGCAGGGAGAGGAAGTTCTTAGAAAGAAAGAAATAGAATATTGATGGCAGGGGAGATAACTTTCTTCCAAAGCTGTGCACATTAACAACATTCTAGAGATTGCCTTCAAGGCTAAGAAGTGGATTTAGCTTTTCACACAATATGAATATTAAGACTCTGTCTCGGGATATCTTTTTCTTTATTAGAATTAGGATGATTACTGTCCGTAGGGTTACGGGGAAAGAATATTTTTCCTATCTACATTCATGCTTTATTTAGTTACAGCAATATAGCTCTCCTAGGTCTTTGCTTTTGCTTTTGTTTTAGGAATGCTCTTGAAAGCTTCGGTTAGCTTTGAATTAGAGACTCACACCTGAAAGGAGCATCCATCTTTTGGGCGAGTTGCCCTTATTACGTAAGTAGACCCATTAAGAACCAAACGCAAGGGCGTTGACTAGTGCCCATGTGCAGCTCTTACTCTTTACTTCATGAAATTACATTGGTAGACGGGACCAGCCTTCTATCCCGGTGAACAATGTTCCACTTCTTAGGCGGGGGCAGGATTCGAACCTGCTGTTTTCAGGTCATGAGCCTGATGAGTTGACCAATTCCTCTACCCCGCTTCTTCCCAGCAATCAAAGGGCTGCAGCAAGAAAACGGATGCGCTATAAAGCCTATGATAATAAGGAACAAGCAAAGCCCTTAGACGAGTAAGGTTTTTATCACTTACTTGCTAGAGTAAGGAATTAGTAAGAATGAAGGTGAACCTATCTTATTTACGCTATTTCCTTCCTGTCTTTCTCTCAAAAGTAGTTTACAGTCAGAGCGAATTCAGGTATGAGAGAGGTCTAACTCCCCGAAGGGGAACCCCCCGGAGGGGAGAAGAAAGAATATATAATTTGACTCTTCCCGGAGAAACAACTCTTGCCTCTTCCTGTAAGGCGCTTCACCATCGGCCACTAAGGGGCGGGAAATAGGTTCTAGGGGGCCTATCTATCCAAGTTCTGGTTCTAGCTTTTCTAATCGGAAGAACTAGAATCTTCCTTTCGATCAAAGAGGATTGTGCATACAACACCGAGAATTGGATGTTTGGACACTTTTTTGTATGTTGTGGTTGAAAAAGTAAAATATTATATTAAGTTTTTGCTTTACAAAGCTAAATCTTTTCACTACCGGCAAGAAATGGTTAAAAATAAATAGAAGTTGGCATCCTCCCCAACCCTTTCATGAAAAGA
>JBAGKO010179784.1:0-16534 GCA_037177275.1 Acacia concinna | reverse complement strand
TGATAGTCGAACTATGAGTTAGTGCTTAGTCATTCAATACTCTTGTGTTTTATTACATTATATAGTAGTTCATAAGTCAAACAACATAATTTAAAAAAAAAACGACAAACTTTAATATCTTAAAGTAATATAATTAGTTTTCTTAGAATTCTCTAAAAATGTGTTATAAATAGGAACAAAAGAATAAAACCCAAGACTTCGACTAGTTCATGTCTTCTTTTATGGTTGTGGCCTCACCCCTTGTTGGCACCTAGTGATAAATATACTCCCTCTACTCTAAATATTATAAAAAAATTGTATAACTAATTTAAATATGTTAAAAAAATTTGTTAAGTTAATTATAATAAAATGTGTAAACATTCTAAATTAGTTATACTTTTAACAAACTTTGATTTTGTTCGTTATACATAAACTCACATTAAGTCATATATGAAACTATAGGACCAAAACCAAAGTTCAATCAAGCTACAAGGACCAACAATGATGATCTTCAGGGAAAAAAAAGAATTCAAGGTAACTGTTGGTTTGCAATTAAGATAACCTTTTAAATTTTACAATTTTGAAACACAGAGTTTCATCATACTCCCCCGTTCCTATTTATAAGATATTTTTAAAGAATCTAAAGAAAATCTTAAAAAAGATAATTACATTACTTTAAAACATTAAAGTTTGTCGTTTTTTTTTAGATTATGTTGTTTGACTTATAAACTAATATATAATGTAATAAAATATAATATATGATATTATTAATTAATGTAATTAGTTTTATTAAGATTTTTTTATGATTCTCTAAAAAGGTCTTATAAATATGAATAGAGAAGTATTATAAATACCTTAGCTAATTTTCTTTTCTGATGATCAGAATGCAGAGCATCATATCATCACCAAACGATGAGTTTGAGGGCGTTCATTTGTGTGTCGGGTCTTACTATCATGGATCAGATTTTGGTTGTTTTGTTTGGGTCTATTTATTTAGGTGCGAAAATGTCCTTAAATATCTTTATGAAATTCCACTTGTGTCTCTGTTTGCTCTTTGATTCCTGTTCTTCTTTAATTCCTTTAATTTCTCTAAAATGCCAAAAGTAATTCTGAATGAATTCTCATCATAAAATGGCTAATAATGTAACATTTATGACATTTTTATATAAATTTCTTAAAATACTCTAATGCACATATTATCATAACTAAATGTTATAAATGTATATTAACTATGGAATTTTTCTTATTTCACATATAAAATATCACAATTAATTATATAATCATGTGACTTTATCACACATACAAAAGTCTCCCTGTATGTCCTTTTTATACCAGTTAATGTTACTATCAATGTAAAAGTTTGTTTCTTCTTGATGATTCATTTTGTTTTTCACTAACCCCTGATCACACTCGTAAACAAGTAAAATTGTGTATACAATAACAATTTAACCATAGATACAGCTGATTAATCCACAATTCATAAGCACACCATTTATGAAAAATTTACTCAACTAATAAACAATTTTGAATTAATAACTTTTAATTTACAAATATAATCCGTGTTTAATTTATGGCACAAAATTAAAACATAAACAACTAATAAATGAACTCACTACGATACTATTCTAGCAGGTCATTTAGGTGCACAACGCAAGCGGTTGCCCAAATTTTCCTCTTAAGGAAATGGGTCCTTAATGTTGGACATATGCAAATTCAAATCTAAACAAAGCATTACCTTCTAGATTCGGGTGTAAGTCCTCTTGTAAAATTAAAACTCGACTACTTTGTGTTAGTAAACTCTCCTTCACAAATATTATCATTGATAACATTAAAAAACGTGTCAGAATATAATTATGAAATTAAGAGATGACATATCCGTGACTAAAATTAGATTTTTCACATTATATTTAAAATTTTTCATTTTTGTAAGTAACAAATTTATTTTTTAAAGCAAAAAGAGTAATAACTTTATTTTAAAATTTTATATTCACTAAAAAAATTATTGAAAACATAACAATTAAATTAAAATAAATCTAATTAAGCTGTCTATTTTTATTTATAAAATACAAATAAAGGAGGATCACTCGATACTGGACCGTTTGTGGAGAGAAGATGAACTTTCCAGTTCCACGGCTTAACATTTGTCAAAATCATATTAAATAATACAATTGCAATTTCCACACGTACTTATATAAGTTAACTAACTATGAACATTCAAATTTCCCATTTCCTATAATCTTATGAAACGTTGTGATAGTCGAACTACGAGTTAGTGCCTGGTCATTCAATACTCGTGTTTAAATAATGAAGATCTCATTTGTGCTTGAGTAATACTTTATAAACTCATTTACAAGCCTTGATTACTTCAACGAGCGTTCATTGGCTAATTCTGGCGTACGTGCTGGGGAAGACTTATTGATCAATGAGTTTGCCACCTTTGTTATACTATGAATATTCGCCTTCATGCTTGGTAAAGATTTGCCCATGCAAGCAAGTCTTCGTTAATTTCTTCCAGTCAAAGATAGGGATAACACCAGATGGGAAAAGAAACCAGTTAGATCAAGTGTCTTGGAAAATAATGTTTTTATTAACAATTTAAAAAATTATCAAAGAAAAACTTCAATGATCTTTTTAGAGTCTTAAGATAATTAGAAAAGATCCAAATATATTTCATAATTAAATAGGTGGTAATGATAGTCCAACTCTATATGGCCACATATTGCGCCAGCAAGAGAGATATTAGGTGATGCAAATAAAACCCAAGGCTTTGACTAGTTCAAGTCTTCTTTTATGGTTGTAGCCTCACCCCTTGTTGGCACCTAGTGATAAATATACTCCCTCTGCTCTAAATATAATAAAAAAACTGTATAACTAATTTAAATATGTTAAAAAAATTAGCTAACTTAATTATAACAAAATGTGTAAACATTCTAAATTAGTTATACTTTTAACAAACTTTGATTTTGTTCTTTATACTTAAAATCACCCTAAGTCATTATAGAACTATAGGGACAAAAACCAAAGGTCAATCAAGTTACAAGGACCAACAATGATATTAACGTAAACAAAAAAATTAAGGTAACTGTTTGTTTGCAATTAAACTAACCTTTCAAATTATACAACTTGAAACAGAAGGTCTAAATTAAATTTATTTTTTTATTTTTTTGAAAAGAAAATTACATAAATGGGTTGAGAAACTAAAATAAAAATAATCCCTGACCTAACATTATTATTTTTTAATGTAAAAATCACTTATTCCTCGAAAACTTAAATATGGACCGTCCAGAGCCCCCGCCTAACTGGTTCCGGTTTATAAATAACTCAGCTAATTTTGCCCAGCATCATCACGAAACGATGAGTTCGAGTGCATTATTGCTTGTGAAACTGGCATTATTAGCGGCCTACGCACAGCTGGCAGTGGCGGCACCAGGAGCAGAATGCAATACAACGTGCGGGAAGGTGCACATCCCTCCACCCTTCGGAATGACCAAAAACTGCTTTAAAGATCCTGATTTTCAAATATTCTGCAACTCTTCCTCTACCCTCTTTACATATTCTTGATGTGTAATTCAATTGTTCATCAGAATGTATGTAGGTAGGGATTTAAGTTTATTATAAATATATTTTAGTGCACATATTAGTTAAAGAATATATAAGACACACTTGTTGTTGTTATTACTTAAATTAATTTATCTTGTTAATAAAAATGATCGACTTGTTTTTAGAGCCTTTCTACATGTTCGTAATGTGTAAGTCACTTGTTCATCCGAATATATGTGGGTAGGGACTTAAGTTTATAATAAATATATTTTAGTATATATATATATATTATAGAGGAAGCCTTGTCACGTGGTTTATGCTCTCTCTCCATGAGGGTGGGGATGGGGGTTCGAGCACCACTCCCTGATCAGAAAATGGTTTTTTTTTTAGGTGGGCCCCAATAATATATAAATAGTTAATTTAAAAAATAAGAGCAATTTAGTAATTTCACTATGAAAAATTGATTTCAATTTAGTCTTTAGTTCTTGAGTGAAGTTTCAGGAAGTTTTATGGGGAATTTGAAATAAATTGTCATATGTAGTCCCTCACTGAAAATTCTCCCTACTTTATAACCTCATTTATGACCCTTGATTACTTCAAGGAGCGTTCATTGGCTAATTCTGGCGTACGTGGTGGGGGATAGGTGATGCAAATATTATCCAAGACTTTGATTAATTCTGGCGTTGAATGAACGAGTAGGAGACTTGATCAACGAGTCACTCACTTTTTGTTGTATCTGTGAGAAACTTGAATGAACGAGTAGGAGACTTAATATTCGAAGACAGAGATAAAAGTCTGTGTACAGTAATAAGGAACTGTTCAATACTAAGAGATTTAAAACCTCTTAAGAAAAGTCACAAGAACTTCTCAACCCTAATTATTAATGAGAAAATGATGCGTACTTGAAACCAAAGTTCAATTAAGCTGGAAGGACCATTAATGATATTAACGTCTAAAAAAAAAAGAAAATTCAAGGTCGCTGTTTGTTTGCAATTAAAATAACTTTTCAAATTATGGAACTTGAAACACACGGTTTCATCATATATAAATACCTTAGCTAATTTTCTGATGGTCAGAATGCACAGCATCTATCATCACGAAACGATGAGTTCGAGTGCGTTATTGCTTTTGAAACTGGCATTATTAGCTGCCTACACACGGCTGGCAGAGGCGGCACCAGGAGCAGAATGCGAAAGAAAGTGCGGGAAGGTGGACATCCCTCAGCCCTTCGAAGTGACCAAAAACTGCGCCAAAGATCCTGATTTTCAAATATTCTGCAAAGACTCCATTCCATACCTAGAAGGAAACAAAACCTTCCAGATTCTCAGCATCTCTGCGAATACTAGTGAGATTCATGTCTATATGCCTGTTGTTCATCAATGCTATGATCCCAATAAAACAATCAACTATTCGTTTCCCAGTTTTGGGAGATTTTGGGTACCCTCCTCCAAGTTTAGCATATCCAATAAAAAGAATAAATTCAACGTAGTGGGCCGTGACACCTTCGGTTTCCTCAGAGATCAGAAAGAAAGAAGAATTTACGGCTGCGAGACGCAGTGCACTTACTTGCAGGGAGCGACAAACTCTAGTAGATACTGCTCCAATGATGTCTTCTGCCAGACTGATTATGAGCAAGCCCTTACAAATTATACTATCCGTGTTTCTTTGTTTTACGATGACCCAAATGTGATCGAGGACTGTTGCGGTTACGCATTTCTTGCGCAGAACGGATCTTTCCACTTCTCCAACAACAGCCACATGAATGAGCTAAAGGAAATTAACAGATCTACGGTGGTTCTCGATTGGGCTTTTGAGGATTCGAGATCATGCGGTGAAGCGTGCAAAGGTGACAAAATTGAATGCAGAAAATCAGAAAGTGTCACTGGCTACTACAACTGTAGTTGTAAACCAGGGTTCGAAGGCAACCCCTACATCATCGGTGGCTGCCAAGGTAAATATAAAACATCAAGCTTCATTATTTCTCTTATTTAATATTATTATCCCAAATCATTTTTATTAATTTCAGAGTTTTTCTTCCTTTGTCTCTAGAGCCGGTGAAATAGGCCAAACCCATTTAAATTGAGTACTAAACTTTAAAAAATTATTTTATGGTAAATAGGCTTTTTAAATCTTGTCCTTTAATTTTAAACCTAAAACTGTCAAGAGCTAGTCTTGTAGGATCGATGGCGACCTATTAAAGACTACATAATAGTCTGTTTTCCATTCAACTAATGTTTTATCCATTTTGAAGTTTATATTTGTTGAAGTTTTATTTACCTACTATTTATTTGAAATCATTTCATTTCTTTACAAATTACATGATCAAACAAGATACAAAAATATAAATATATCTATACAATTCTAGATCAGTTTTCTATCTGGTTTCACCATAACGTTTTGATTCGAATTAATTTGAGTTATTTGAACTTTTTTGGAAACATTTTTACTCATAATTATTATTTGAATGAGAAATTTTATGAGTCCTTTTATTTTACTTTTCTATATTTGAAGATAAGTAAAAAGGAATTAAAAAATTTTAAATGGCCTAAAACTCGCGGGCGAGCTACGCCCAAACCCATGACTTCGAAGGCCATACTTCATCTTTAAGGGTGTTTCGAGGTAAGCGGATTTTTATTTTATGTTCTCTATTTGCCTCCTATATTTGTTGACCCTCCACTTGTCTCCCACATTTAACGCTTTATCATTTTTTAGGGAAAAAAATAATATACATTTCTTACATAATAGTGACAAATAAGCACCTGAATTTATTTTATTGACCTTCATGTATTGATTGACTAAGTCTTATATTATACAATAGGAAGGAATATAATTGCATGAATTTAGAAATCCGGAGTTAATCGTTGGCATAAAAAAATTCGGAGTTAATTTAATATAATTAAGTAGTGGTACATAATTTATCTTTTTACACTGAAATTTTACCCCCAGTTAAGCGTTTATATTTAGATTAGCATTTATAATGTTTTTTATGTTTAGATATATTTTTATCAAAAAAATCAGTTTAACTGAAACTTATAGTTTGATAGCATATTAAAAACTTAGGTTAAAAAGTTCTAAAAGTCTTGAGGAAAACCAAATTGGAAAGACAAAAGCTCCAAAATTTGGCTTGCAAACCAACAACCTTTATGGCCCCAATTAATTTTTAAGTGTCCAAAAGTAAATTTTTAAGTCCCTAATGGGATCCCACAGAACCACAAAGCTTGCTGAAGCTGTGCAAGTGGCCATGGCCTAAGCATACCCCCACCGACTCTTATTATAAAATGAATAAATGTCTTTTCCTATTCCATCATTTTAATTTCTCTTTTTTCTAATACATTCAGAGAACTCTTTACCCCATCTCACTTGGGTTTTGGGACCTCTAATGCCCACTCTTTTTATGTTTTTTTTATACTCCCAACCTTCCTAATTTTATTTTTATTCTTTTCTTTCAATCATTAGTTTATGTATAAAATTATATGTGTGTGTGGGTTCTAATCTTGTAATCAAGAAAAGGTCCAATTTTATTTTATTGTTATTTTAAAGAAATTACATTAAACCATGTAGTTGTGGTTTTTTATCTTAAAAAAAATATAAGAGATTACAGAAGCAGTGCACTTTATTTTCAAAACAACTCGCAAAATTGAGTAGTTGTAATAATTCTTTATGGAATTTTAAAAAAGAAATACAATTAAAAAACACATCATTATATGTATGCATGATACGAGAATGTCTCTTGTGTAGAAGCTAATGATAAGAAAATATAGTATCATAATAAAAGAGATTAAAGAGATGGGACATTAAAAACTCCCAAAACTCGTTAATCCCTTAGCCCCATATGGTAGTGACACGTCTGGATCCTGTTAACGGGGCTAGCTGCCACTTATAGGCTCTGTTTGTCAATTTTTAAGAGATGGATTTAAGAAAATTGTCAAAGTGAAATTATAAAGTTTTAATAAAAATAAGATGTAAAATTAAAAAAATTTAAAAAATTAATTGAAAAGTTTCAACCCCATTTTTCTAATTTTTTAAATCCAAGTCATAAAATATTTCTCTCTCTTCCCCTTCTCTCAAAATCCCTGGTACCAAGCAATCCCGTAAAGTTCACATACCTTTTTTTTTAATGTTATTTGTTTTTATTTGAAAGGAGTTTAACTAAGCCTGTCAACCCTATGAGATTTTTTTTTTTAAAAAAATATCATTTAGGTCTTAAGAAATAATATATTGACAAGTCCTATAACTTATCAACAATAACTTATTTTTTGTTAATTGTGACTCTTTTGATATAATTTTTTTATTTAGGACTTAAATGATGACATTTTGTGTTTTGACAGGATTAATTAATCGTACTATGTTGTCTCTGTAATTTCAGATGTGTATGAGTGCCGTAGTAGCACCTTACATAATTGCTTGTATCCTAGTCTTTGCCAAAATACGGAAGGTGGCTACAAGTGTCTTTGTCCACGTGGATACAAAGGCAATGGGCATAATGAAACTACACCAGGTTCAGGCTGCAACAAACCACACCATATCATGACAATTCCATTAGGTAAACATATTAATATTTAAGATGCATTCTAGTATGTTTATTACAAAAGTAATTTAATTAACTCTTTTAATATTTCTGAGAAAATCAACTTTATCTTATTTTTAGAATTAAAATATATCGTCTAAATTATTTTATAATTTAGACACCGACCTATATTATATGTATGCTTTTACTTTCTAAAACATATATGGAGAATAAATTATAAAATGGTCATAAATACAGTCTGAGTTGCATCGAGTCACATCGACAATGTTTTGCTCCCATATTCACAGACCATGGTTTATTTCTTTATGTAGTTTATTTAACATTTTGTGTTGGAGAAAATTAATAGAGATGTACATATAAGATTATCATCTTCACATTTGAATAGACCGAAATTCGAAACTTGTTTTTCAAAGAAAAACTAACATCTTGACCTGTATTGATTGTAGTTGTCGCTATAGCTTTGCTGGTTATCTTCACACTGGTCTTTATATTATGTTGGGCACGGAAGCAAAGAACTATAAAACAACTACGACACAGAAATTTTGAGCAAAATGGAGGAAACTTGCTCCTACAACAACTTTCACAACAACAAGGATATACTGATAGAATGAGGATATTTGCAGAAGTTGAGCTTAAGATTGCCACAAACAACTTCAATGAAAATATAATTCTTGGTCGTGGAGGACAAGGCACGGTTTACAAGGGCATATTAACAGATAACACACTTGTTGCTATTAAGAAGTCTAGAGTTGGAGCTGATCCCCAGAGTATTAAAAGTTTTATCAATGAAGTGTTTGTTCTTTCTCAAATCAACCACAGACATGTAGTCAAACTTCTAGGGTGTTGTCTAGAAACTGAAGTTCCTTTGTTAGTTTATGAGTTTGTAAATAATGGCACCCTTCTTGACCACCTAGACCCATCAAAAAGTGAATGTCCTATTACATGGGAGACTCGATTAAGAATAGCTACAGAAACTGCTGCTGCCATTTCATATTTACACTCTGCTGCTTCTATTCCAATTATCCATCGAGATATTAAATCTGCCAACATATTATTAGATCACAACGACAGAGCAAAGGTGTCTGATTTTGGGGCTTCAAGACTTATCCATCTCGATGACGCTCAAGTTGCCACTGCGGTTCAAGGAACAATAGGATACCTAGATCCAGAGTACCTTCAAACAGGTCAGTTGAATGAGAAGAGTGATGTTTATAGTTTTGGGATTGTGCTTGTAGAGCTTCTCACTGGGAATAAAGCTTTTGAATTCAATACATTGGCCAACCATTTTGTGTCTTCACTAAGAGAAGACCGTTTGTGGGAAATTCTTGATAAGCGAGCATTGGACCAGAAGCAGAATGCAACAATGTTGAAGGAAGTAGCCTTATTGGCAAAAAGATGTATTAGAGTTAACGGGGAGGAAAGGCCAACAATGAAGGAAGTAGCAATGGAGTTAGAAGGACTTATGGCAATGGAAAATCATCTTCAAGAGAAGGACAAGAATAAGATTGTAGAAGAAAGTGAATACTTATTAGGATATTGTCCTAATAATGATGGATATGGGAGCACCAGTGCTAGTTTTTCAGTTACTAGTGGCCATGATAGCTTACAAAAGCATGTAACTTTTGATATTCTAGATGGGGGGAGATGATATTATAGTATTCGTAGACCTGTTGTATTTCTACTTTTCTAGTGGATTAAAAAAATAGTGAGTACCATAGAAGGTGATAATTAATAACCTGTCTCAATAATATGTATGCTGTTAATTCCTGTGAGTTGCAATTTCCATGCTGTCAATAATATGTATGTGTGCAGTTCTTAATACTTATCATTTTAGTTTTATAAACTAAATATGTTTCCATATTTATCTTATAGAGAGGAAAGGCCAACGATGGAGGAAGAAACAAATAAAAGAAGTTACAAAGAGAATGATTAAGAAAGTAAATACTAAGTTTTTAGTTGTTTATTGGCTAAAAAAAAAACACTGACACAAGTACATCGCACGTCATATATGTGTACACACACACACAGGTATTTTATACACACACGAGTATCTTTTTAGTGTTTTAAACTAAGTAAGTTTCCACTGAGGACAAATAATAATTTAGCACTTGCTGATATCATCCACCAAACCTTCTCATTATATTGTTTTCGCCTTACTATTAGGCTATACATAAATCTCCTTGTTTACTTACAATTTTTGTCCCTTTTTCTATAAATAGGAAAAGTCAGGTAACCCAGGCCAATTTACCTGTCTGGCTTCTCTTCTAGAGGGCTTGTTTTCTATCATCGATGGAAATGTGATTTAAATATTCATCCATCAAGTGAAAATAACCTTCGGAATTAAATTTGATCTTACAAAAAGTGAAACTCAGCTACTAGGCGTTTAATTATAGGGAAAATTTTAGTAAAGGACCTCAAAAGTATCAAATGGCTCCAAAAGATTTTGAAAACGTCACAGAAGAACCTTATGGGCAAAATGAAATTAATTCCCATAATAAAACGACATCATTGCCCATATATACCTTTTTTATTAAAAAATGGAGAGTATTTTTTGGCAACCAGTGGTAGGCCATGCGTTAGAGCTCCAGCACCATACTGCTGAACACCAAAATCAACAATTGCCTTGCACATCATGAACAAAGAATAGCTCTATGAACTGGTGGAATAATTTTATTAACAAGATAAATTACTTTGGGGCGAAGGTGCAAAAATGCTCATATGATATGTATATCTTGCATGTGTGTTTGACACCATATACAATTCTTAGATGCAAAAAACCTATGAACATTAAAAAAAAAATGGGACAAAAATGCCAACTCTATTAATTAAGGTACACACCAATTTTTTGGGCCCCACTCTAATCATTTTTAAATAATTATTTTAAGGGAGAAGGTGCAAAAATACCCCTCTCCACCATATACAATACTTATGATACAAAAATACCTATATCATTAATTTTTTTTTTAAAAAAAAAGATGGACAAAAATGTCACCTCTATTAATAAAGGCAAACATTTGTAAATTTTTTGTTTTGAGTGCCCACATTTATAATTTTTTAATAATCTCTCCCTCTTCCTAAACCCTCTCCCTCTCACCTTCATTTCACTCTCCCCCTCCAAACCAAAGCCCTACCTTCATAGTAGCATTGACTCTCTCTAGGCACCCACTTGTCACCATCTTTGTGCTACCTCCTTCAAATACCCTTCCATAGTTTATCATTGAAACTTTTTCTTTCGTTAATGAAGCCAAAAATTAATGAACAAGTCAACTACTCTTTCACAAGTGTTTTACCTTTTATGAACAGTGTAAAAACCTACATTTTTCTTAATAAAATAATTAACTCAATTATTAATTAAATCATCATCCAAATTCTAAACATAAGCTAAAATATGCAAATGAGTCCTAACGTGGCAACATATAATAATACAACATAAACTAAAAGAACGGAAGAACTACTCTTAGAAGAAATAGCTTAATCTTCTAGAGTCTCTCTTGTTGGACCACTACGAGATCTAACACCTGAAAAATGTTAAATTGATGGGATGAGACAAAGTCTCAGTAACTAACATTTCATCCCATCGGGCATACAAGTAAGTGCCCGTAAGGTGTCAAGTGGGAACATTTATAAATACATAACATTATAAAAAACGTCATATGATAACAAATATATCAATTTACAATATCATAATCTCATTCACATATATATCACATGGGGGCATAATTATCAATATTTAAAAATTCTCTCTCTAACTCGCTTATTACATCCCACCTTATTTCCTCTGACTAAACCCATGGGCTAATACTCACCCATGTGACTGGTAGTTCAGTTCAACATGCTCACCGATCAAGTGATGTGGATAGGCCAAAATCCACAATAATAAGACTGGACCATGGGTTCCCCCAATACACAGTAGGGTGTCAATGCCCTATGAAACACAATGGGCCTAAGGACTAACTGATAAACCACATTTTTACCATTTAATTCCATGTATTTTGGAGAGCTTTAATTGGGTTTATCATGATTAAATTGCATTTAATTGGATAAATTGGGATTATTTGGAATTAATGTGGAAAACAAGAAATAATGATTAAAAAGGGCATAATTGTCATTTTCTCCTAGCATTTAATTTTAGAACATATGGTGTTACATTTTATGTGAATTATTTCAGGAGAAAATGGGAGAAAATGATGAAGGACCAAATCAAAAAGGTTAAAATATGTCCAGGGGCATTTCTATAAATAAAATAGGGACCTGTATGAAAGGACAAGAAATGCGAAAGCAAAAAGTCTAAAAATAAATAGAGGCAAGGTCTGATTCAGTCATTTCTGTGAGGTCATAATTTAAATAGAAGAACTCAATTGCATGGTCAAAAGCAGAGCAATTCTTGACCGTCAGATGTGATTACGCGGAGTATGGTCAGTGGCGCTATGGACCGTTGGATCTGAATACTTGTAAAATGCACAGTTTCACTTTATGTACCAGAACGTTGACCTATCATAGTCATGGATCTGAACATTTGAGATTTGTAAGGAGCTTGACATGTGCTATCATCTCCACCTTCTAAAGTTAGCTTGTGTTTAAACCATGACTGTAGAATGCCAACAATCAGATGCTGTTCATCATCTTCCCCAACGAGACAGATCCCGATACCCATTTTATGACTCGATTCCAGCTCCATGACCTGTGATACATAAACCCAATTTCCACATTGATTTGAGTATTTTGGATCATTCTGTTGGCTAAGACTCATTCGTGAGTGAGTGAGAGAGGAAGGACCTGAGAATGGTTTGGAGCCCTGAAATGCCGTGAATCATGAGATCATAGTGAGCTTTTACAGTTTTCGGTGATGGCTCCGGCTAGCTTTTGTTCTCAGATTTCGTCAGTTCTAATGATGATCAATGGCTAGATTTACTTTCTCCATGTATTTTGGCTATGGTTTGAGCTCTTGAACTGTATTTGGACCAATGAATCCATGTAATATTTCATGTTCCATCTTTTGTCCTAGTTTCCAATGGTCTTTCCGGTCACTAGCTTTTCAGACAATATTGGCTTGTAATTCATGATCTAAGGATATTAACATGTGATCAATCTAGTTCATGACTGGTGTGTGCTTAGGTTTATGCATTTGCAAGCATGAATGATTGATTTAAGGCTCAACTAGTTGATTGAGTTTTTGTTGGTTAAATTGGATCTGTGAATGCAGCTGATGTTGGACCAAAGGATATGTTTATGATTTGCTACATTCTAAATTCATTGAATTAATAATGAGCAAAGATTATTCATAGTTGAAATGCATGGAGAATGTTTGTTGATTAGGTTGTTTGTGAGTGACTAGTTTTGAACCTTAAGAAAATAATGGTTTTAATTCTTTGCTTCTATGTTTCTGAAAAATCCAGAAATGATTAGGATGGGTTTTAGTTAGATAATCAAGAGAATTCCAAATTTGCATTTAAATTGTTAATTAATTAGCCTAGCAATTAAACTAGAAAAGAAATAGAAAATCAACTAAAAAGTGTGATAGATAGCCTATAGTGGATATAACCTAGGTTAGCTCATAATCTAGAAATTTAATTGGTTTTTAGGTTAATAAATACTATAACCATACATAATCTTTCATAATGCCCCTAATAGCCGCCAGTAATAGCTGTTACATCAACACATGATAATCGTGAGACTTCATTCTCACTAACTGTTCTTTATTACCATTTCAACCAAATCAAGTCTTATGGTAAGACCATCTTTACTCTTCCCTGGTATGTGCAACAACATACCGATAAGAATATTACAAACATTTTTCTCCACATACATTACATCGATACTGTGTCTCACATCAAGAATGCGACAATACGGAAGATTAAATAATATTGACCTCTTCTTCCATATACTCTTCTCACCCGCAGACCTTTTACTCTTATCGATACGTACAAAGGCCAAGGTACCCCGAAGATGACATTGATACGTTCGACACGACTATAAACTTCCTCTCTAGTTAATGCCTGTGGAGCCATCTCGTTCTCTAGTAAGCCATTAAATCTTTTACTCAACCTACAGTACGGGTGGAACCGATGAAGAAACCTTCTGAGACCAAGTATACTATTTTTCTTTTGTGTTTAAGTTGATGGGAGCGCGTCTCTGCTTCACATATCAGACAAGCTTTGTGCCCCTTGACACTGTACCCCAATAGATTGCCATAAGTAGGAAAGTCGTTAATCGTGGTGAAAATAATTGCACAAAGTTTAAAGGACTCCTACGTATAAGCATTAAACACATTTATGCCTTCATCTCACAACTTCTTCAAATCATCAATCAAAGGCGCCAAATAGATGTTGATATCATTTTCAGGCTGTTTGGGTCCAGAAATCATCATAGAAAGCATCATATACTTGTGCCAAACTGAGGGAACATTTCATCTATTTTCTTCTACTGTGGTGAATCAGCAGGGTGCCAAAGATATTTTCCATCACATACTCTCTGATTACAATGCCACCTTAACTCCTTTGTTGTTGCCGCATTCGTAAACAACCACTTAAACTGTGGTATTATTAAAAGATACCACATCACCTTTAACAGCTGCTTTTTAGATGTTTCTTCACCACTGCTGCCATCCTTCTTCTTTTTGTATCGTGCAGTTCCACACTTAAGACATTCAGTCAAACCTTCATACTCTTTTCTGTACAAGATGTAGTCATTAGGACAAGCGTGTATCTTTTTGTACTCCATACCCATTGTAGATAAGATTTTCTTGGCCTCATATATTCGATTTGGAAACACATTGTCTTTTGGAAACATATCACACAACAACTCAAGCAATAATGTGAAATTGGTATCAGTCCACCTACAGTTACCTTAAGTTGACCAAATGTAAAACTCCTGACAACTGAGTATACTTAATACAACCTAGGTACAGAGGAGTCTCAGCATCACTCCGAACACTTTCATGTACACGTGCGTGTAAAGAAAAAGATTCAAACTCAACATCATGAAGCATTCTCTGCATTTTATCATCAACACATCCGTCCACAACCTCTTTCTTTTGAGAAGCAAAAGCGATTACTTTCTCACCATGCCATATCCACTTTGTGTATCAAAGATTTATTCCATCACACAATAGGCAATCCTTTATATCATCAACATCCTGACAACTCTTATTTAAACAGTTCACACAAGGACAAAAATACATCCCCTTCTTGTTAGGCGCATTCCTTTTAGCAAATTCAATAAACTCTTGTACTCCTTTCTTGTACTCCTCACTAGTTCTTAGAGCTTTCATCCAACTATGACTCATTCTTATACCTTTTAAAACATTTTAAATAACACACAACTTTAAAACAATCATGGGTAATTCAAATGAAGTATTTTTTACTCATTCCTTTATATAAAAAAATTAACAGCATTTTCCCTTATAAGTAAGATATTCATAAATTTTAGTAAGAACCCAATCTAGTTAAATTCAAAAAATATTATATCAAAACAATACAAAACAATATATATCAAGTAAGCAAGTAACAATTTTAACAAAATTAATTTTTTTTCATAAACCTTTATACACTAACAATGATTTTATACATATATGTCAATCAACAATTACAAACAACCAACAACCTACAACCTATCGAAGCTAAATCATATAATAATTTTCCACATGTTATTCAATAAACATAATCACCACATATCATAAAAAAATAACATGCAATAGAGAAAAACAAATTAAAGGCACTTACAGGTATGTTTGCATAGTCAAAGAAGAGTGATTGATTCAATAAGGGAAATGAGAGCTAGCAACTTCGAATGTGATACGGGTTACTTCGACTTCCTTAGGTGTGGCACCGAGCGTCGTCATCTTACATGGCCGCCTCATTGTTGGTGCTCAAGTCTTGTGGTAGCGTCGCAGGAAAGGATGGCGATTGGGGGTAGTGTCGCCGAGTCAAGGTGGGGTCGAAGTGGGTTGCTACGTCATGGCATGTCGGTGTGAAGGTGGGAAGATTAGGTGGGTCATGGCGTCGCGGGTGGTAGAAGTGGGGAAGAATAGCTAGCGGCTCTAAGGTGGGGAGGAGTGGGTAGGTCGCAGCTTGGAGGTGGTGGTGAGGTGTGGGTTGCGGCGTGGAGGTCAGGAAATGTGGGTGGGTTGCAGCTGCTGTTGAGGTGGGGAAGAGTGGGTTATGGTGTAGTCACGATGTGGAGGAAGGAGTATGTGTGTTCTTTCCATCTACGTAAATGTTGTGTGTGCGTGCGTGCGTGGGGATGATGAGGTCAGGTCTTTTAGTACCCTTCCACGTCCCAAATCATAGTTTGGGACATGGAAGACTCCCCTTCCGTGTCCCAAATATTATTTGGGATGCAGAATCCTCCTTTTTACGTTGCTAGTTCATTTTTGGGACGTTAAATATCACGAAAAACACAATTTAATTACAAAATTGCCACCGCCTTTATTTTTTACATCCTTTTTTAAAAAACGGACGTTATAAGGGGGACGTAAATTCTCTTTTC
>JBAGKO010179726.1:0-16540 GCA_037177275.1 Acacia concinna | reverse complement strand
TGTTAATAACAACCACATCGTAGCTCATGAGGTTGTTAAGAGGAATTTTACTGTAAGTATGTGATTTCACATGACCTCTTTAACGTAAAGTCTCTTATTTAGGACTTCACTGCAATTGTCTTTTTTTTTTTTTTAATTAATGAGATTGCATGCTAGAAATCTTGAAAAATACAGGGGACAGCTTTTGCGGAAGCTATACAGCGATAGAATGATGGGCTTCTACAATAACGTAAAGTGGGCTACTTTGGGCTGATTACCGTGGCCGCCATGATTTTAATGTTACGGGGCCCAAGTAAGGACCCGTAAGAACTCACTTGAGAGATGATTTTATTGTGAGACTACTTGATGTTTAATTTAATGGTAAAGAACTGTCCCAATAGATTCATTAACATTGGAGATTGAGTCTTTGATACAAAGATAACTGAAAACAAATGAAAAAATCACTCACACACATTAGGCCAGGTACTAATGAGTGCGTGGATTCTTTTGTTTTTTTTAAAAAAGTTACTTGAATAGATATAAAACCAGTGGATCAACAGTTCAACACATCCTTCAACATATACTTAAAACCAGTCAATATTTGATTGCCATATTGGTTAGTTAAGAGAAACAGAATCCTCACCCACATGGTCGTGAGTTTGAACAACTTATGAGGAATATATGCTTAAAACCAATGATAGATTGGCTTGTCCCAAAAAATCCATAAACTAGTAACTAAATTATATAGAACTAAGCAACTTGAAATTATAGAGTTCAAATATGGTAAGAAACATTTGATTTAAATATTATCATTCTTCAAATGTGGATATTGTCAAGTAGCACAGGACTTTCCACATAATAAAAAATATGATGTGCATATCCACATTTTGGATACTAAACATGTTGAAATCATTAGTACTGAGATTGCACAGAACAATTTCAGTTTCAAGATTCTGCTCCTCTTGTGTATCTATGCCGCAAACAAACAATTCATTTCTCCAAATCCTCTCTGGACCAATTTCATTTATTCACAAATTCAGTTTGTCAGTATATATTTTAGAACCAACTGCACGGATTTGGATACTCCTCCAACGAGGAGGGATCCTCTCCCTAGTAGGGATCCCTTCCTGGCACTCAATACTCATTTAAAAAAAATAATAATAAAGAGGGTGGAACCCTCTTCAACTTGCACCAAAATGGTGCAAAAGCGCCATAGAGGCGCTAGGAAAGGATCCCTGTTAAGGAGAGGATCCCTCCTCCTCCAACACCCATATATCAATCATATTTGATTTAAAATATGATTCACAATTGTCAATGAAAAAAAACATGCTAGTAGCTAGTTTCTCCTCATAGCTAGCAACTGTAATGAAATGGGGCATAAGTCATAGTAGAAAATAGTATCAATTTGAACACTTCCCTTACTATATCAAATGACACTATCAAAGTATCATAAATAGAAATAAGTAATGTTTAATTATCAGTATCATCTTGAGTTAGTGCCAAACACAGTTGAAGAAGAGGTATAAACAGAATTTTTGAGGCGCCTAAACAAGTTTCAAAACATGCTAAAAAATGAGATTGTATATGCCCATAGTATAAATGACTAAATTAATTAGATTGAAAAAGTTTAGAACATAGCCAAACAATTATTAGGGCCGTGGACTTACCCCAAACATGTGAGCTGGACTTGCTTTCTTCCATCGCAAAATTTTAAAACTTTTTCCCTCCAAAATGTTAATTTATGGGAAGACTATAAAAATTCAAATTTGTGGAAATTATAATTAGAAGGGGGAGGGGGAGAGAGGGAGAGAGGGGTGAGGACTGAGGAGTGGAGTGAAAGGTCAAAGGTGAAAGAGTCTGTCGCAATTTCAATGATGAAGAACAAAATGGCTTTTAATGAATTTGTTGAACCCACTTTTCAGGGAAAGAAGATTCTAGCTAGCCGACCATATCCCAACACCTTCTTCTATTCTGTTTACGTTTTAAAAAATAATTAACAGTCAGTTTTTACAATTTCACAAAATGTTTAATAGGTCATCGTGCTTTTTTTATTGCGTTCTTATAGGTTTGTTGTTCCAATTAGAGCATTGATTTTTGTATGCATGATTTATCAATGATGACTTATATATGCTAACTAAATGACACGTACATAAGTTGTAAAGCAGCACAAAATAAAAATAAATCTTTTGAAAATAAAATATATAATAGAATAAAATATATTCAATAAAAAAAAACAAAGACATACGGAGTATTACGTTAGATTTGGGCAAGTTACAAAGGGATGCAAGGAAATGGTAACAAATATAGTACTTTTTAAATATTTATGTTGTAAATAAATCAGTAAGTTTTCTTCCACTGTTTCAGGACAGAAAGTTGTAAATATGATGAGCAATGACAAAGTCATTAAATTAATTAAATAAATAATAGAACGATTGAACAGCGATAAGACGTGGCACGTGTGAAACACATTACTAACAATAAAACAATGGTTATTATATCTTTTATCCTTTAAATTTGAACCAATTTTGATTTTGGTCCCTCAAGTTTGAAACAAATGGTTTTGATCCTTTAAGTTTATTCTGTTTATAACAGTTAGTCCATCAAGTTGGAACATATAATTTTAATCCCTCAAGTTTACTCTATTCATAGCAGTTGGTCCCTTAAGTTTGAAAAGGACTTGTTAATACCATAAATTGTTTATGTGGTAGGTTTATTAGAACAGTTGAGGGACCGAGTTATTTAATGGTGAGCTAATAAATGTAGGTTTATGATGATTTATGAGTAGAGTAAACTGTTTTAAGTTGACGACCAATTAACTTAAGATAAGATGTCAATTGTCCTAATAAATATACTACTTAAACTATTTAATGGTATTAACAAGTTATTTTTAAATTTAAGGGACCAACTGTGATGAATATAGTAAACTTGAAGGACTAAAATCACTTGTTTCAAACTTAATGAACTAACTATTATGAACATAGTAAACTTGAAGGATTAAAATTACTTGTTTTAAATTTGAGGAACCAAAACCAAAATAGGGTCAAACTTGAAAGACTAAAATTTATATTAACCCATAAAACAAATATTGGCCTCTTGGGTCCCACATGATTTATTATGACGCTTGATAAGTCCATCCTGTTATTCACAATTATCGACGCAGGACAACTGTTATTTTCTCAAGTATTTGGAATGACTTATTTGAATGTAATAAGTGATTTATTATAGAATAAGTAAATATGTGAGAGGAGTCTTGTCTCAGATTTTGTGCATAAAATCTTATAGGCTTTCTTTTTGGGTTTCCACTCATCTTATTCCTCTAATTTAATTGTTCATTTAATCTATAGTAAAAAATCGCTAGACATGCTCACCCACTTACTGAAAATATGAAGACTTGCTAAAATAAAAGAAAAATTTTTATCGTTAAATTAAATATTTTTTCAATTAATTTACAACAAATGATTACACGATCAAATTTATCTAAAAAAATGGGAACCGGTTTATAAAAAAAAAGATTATGGAAGCCAAAATAAAATAAAATAAAAGATCACTTGCTAAAATAAATTAGACTCTTTTTATATCAAATTCAAATCAAGATAATAAAACAAGATAATTCTTTATGAAATTATTTCTCAAATAAGAATCATGGGATATTGCTAAAATTATGAAAGTAAGTTATTATAAACAAAATCATTTCAACAAATTTATAATAAAAGATTATGGAACCGTTTTATCATAAAAGTTAGGTTTGCCGTGTCCTCATCCAACGCACAATAAATTGAAAATAAAATTACAAAAGAAAAAGCTTTTGCCACTCACTAGTTTTCAAAACCTGAATTTTGTTTGGACAACACTTCTTCCCATTTTCCCAAACACCACAAATTTCACCCATGATCCAAATTATCTTGATATCATTTTATTAATCATGGATATCCTTTTATTATCTTTATTTTATTTTGATATAAAAAAGTTTCATTTATTTTAGCAAGTCTCCATGATTTTAGTAAGTGATTTTTTATTTTATTTCGGCTTCCATAATCCTTTTTCATTAATTAGTTCCAATTTTTAAAGATAAATATGATCCCATAATCTTTTATTATAAAGTAATTGAAACAATAGGAAATTTAATAATAAAAAATATTCTTTACTTCAGCAAGTCTTCATGTTTTTAACAAGTTGGTGTACATGAGGGGTGGTTTCACACCATAGACTAAACGAAGGAATAAAATTAGGGGAATAGGACGAGAATAAAACAATAAATAATATGAAGTGTCCCAGACCGCACAATTATGACTTATAACCAAAGATCTTTAGGTCTAGTTGTATGACCTATGTTCTTTGTAGCACTAGCTCCAGGGTTCAATCCCTACTTCAAGCAATATACTTGCCCTTTAAACTCAAAAAAAAGGAAGAAAGAAATCGGGAGGGAGAAGAAGATTGTTGACGTGGGAGAGGCTTTGTCTTATAAAGTGCAAGTGGGACCCATATGACTGTGGCTGTCCAAGAGGCAAATAGAACTCTAAGGGAAGGGTTGGTCCCCACCACACTAGGCCCATTGGCAAACTTATAAAATGCTCAGATGAAGAGCCTCCTCCTATATTTGAAAGCAACCCTTCCTCTCTATTTCTCTGTGTCCCTCTGTGCATTCTCGAAATCAATCTCAATCTCTCCCTTTCGCTCCATCTCTCTTTTTACACCTTAAGCCTCAAACAAATCAAAACTTTCTTGCGTAACGGAAAACGCCCTGGAAGAATCTCTTGTGTTGCAATGCACTAGCTCATATATTGAGCTCTCAAACAAATAGAACTATTATGTTGAAATTTAAAGGATAATATATAAATGTACAGGTAATGAAAACCTCTAAAATATTATTATGAAACCTTAAATAAAATTACGTGCATGATTACATTGTGCACAAACATGTAATCTAATTTAAATCTAAATCGGCCCTCTGTCAAACTTATAAAATGCTTAGATGAAGAGCCTCCTCCTATATTCGAAAGCAACTCTCCCTCTCTTTCTCTTTGTGATCCTTTGTGCATTCTCAAAATCAATCTCAATCTCTCCCTTTCGCTCCCTCTCTCACTTTGCACATTGAGCCTCGCACAAATAAAAGCTTTCTTGGGTAATAGAAGACGCCCAAAAAGAATCTCTCATGAACCAATGCACTAGCTCACATATTGAGCTCTCGAACAAATAGAATTATTGAACCTAGCTCTGATACCATATTAAAATTTAAAGGATAATATATAAATGTAGAGGTAATAAAAACCTCTAGAAAACTTAAGTGAAATTATGTATACATGTGTACAAATCTATAATCTAATTTATATCTAATCTAATCATAAATAAATCAAATTAATTAAGATAAGATCCAAATAACTCTCAAAACAAAATGAACCATCAAACTTGATTATCGAACCTGACAGTGATACCATATTGAAATTTGAAGGATCATATACAAATGTATAAGGAATAATAACCTTGAGAATATTATTATGAAACATTAAATAAAATTATGTACATGTGTGCCTTTATATAAGCAAACCTAAAATCTAATTTAAATCTAAATCTAATCATAAATAAACCAAATTAATTAAGATAAAATCTAAATCTAATTCTAAATATTAAATAATCAAATCTAATAATACTTAATCTAAATAACCTTCAAACAATATTCAACAGTTTCCGCAACCCTACCATAAGCTGTTTTCATAGATGCACTGCCGTCACAAGTTGTTGCCACAAATGCACCCTTGCCACAAGTTGTTGTCGAGCCATGCACAATTAAGAGATCCAGAAATGACGGATACTCCATTGAAGTGCTTGAAGTACTAAGACTCTAAGGAGAAGCCCAATAAAAAGTAGAAGGAGCATTAACAGTTGTTGTTGTTGAGAAAAATGCACCATCGCCACAAGTTGTTAGCCCAAATGCACTTTTGCCAAAAGCCGTTGCCACAACCCGCTAGAAAGTGTTGCCTTAAATGCACCTCCATCACAAGCGGTTGCCACAAATGCACCTCCACCATAAGATGTTGCCACACCCTGCCAGAGGCTGTTGGCGCTAATGCACCTCTTCTACAAGCTGTTGTTGCACCCCCACCATATGCTGTTGATGCAAACACCCCTTTGCCACAAGCTGTTGCTGCACCCCTGCTAGAGGCTGTTGTTGCAAACGCATCACCACTAGAGGTTGTTGCCGTAAATGCACCGCAACAAGGCTGTTGACGCAAATGCACCTCCTCCATAGGCTGTTACTACAAATGCACCTCTTCCCCAGGTTGTTGTCGTACCCAACCAGAGGATGTTGCCGCAAATGCACCTCTTTTTGCAAGCTGTTGCTATAAATGCACTGCCGCCATAGGCTGTTGCCACACCCTTACTAGAAGTTTTTGTCACAAATGTACCCCGCTAGAGTTTGTTGTCGCACATGCACCTTTGCCATATGCTGTTACAAAAAATACAGCCCTCATAAGAGGCAACAGAGTTATAGCTGAAGATGCATTTCAGGCAACCATCTTAGAACCTGCTTGAGCTCTAATATCTTTGAATTCGAGTTTTTGATGGGTCATTTTGTGTCATTGGTTTTCTTTATGCTTTGTTATTTCTCTCTTTCGATATTTTCCTCTTTCTCTTAAGTCCTCCTATATGTTTTGCTTTCTTGTGTTGGTACTTGATAAAAGTATAAAACCAAAAGAAGATAATTAATGAAGCATACACACAATATAGCTTTTTTTATGAATTTTATCGTTATTTCACTCTGTACTGTTCACTGCCGCAAAATAAAAACACACAGTTAGGAGTGTGCTCGGGACGGGACGGGACGGGATCGAGAAATCCCATTCTTGATCCTAATCCTAAAAAGGATTTGAGATTGAAAATCAATCCCAATCCCGAGGGACTGGAAATTCCCGGGATGGGATCGGGAATTTCCCAAAATATACTGGGCCTTTTTTTTTTTTACTAAATGAATTCTGGCCCATTTTTTACAACCAATGAGCCTACTTTTTTTTGGAACCAATCTATTTGCTTCATGCTAATAAGCATATATAATTAATCTAGTAGGAAAGTAGTATAATACAAGTGCAAATAACTTCTAATTAGAGCCAGTAAAATGGGTTGGACCCGCCTGCCAAAGTAGGCAGGTTCAGGATGGCATTTTGCCAACCCTTTTAGAAACAGGCTAAACGGGCTAGTTTTTTTAATTTTTAATTGTTCTTACAATTTAAAATCAATTATTTGAGTCAAATACTCTTATCCCCTTATCTTTAATATTGTGTTTAACAACTTTATCATACTTTATATATAACATTATTATTTTCATATTATATTTATTTAATATGCTATTCTTAAATTTAAAAGACAGAAATTTACATATTTTTGTGATATGAGTTGTGAAAAAAATGAAGGTGAAAATGAAAAATGGTTGCATAATACAAATGTATAAAAGAAATGGAGTGTGATATGAGTGAGCCTAAATGCCAGCCCGTTTAGCCCGCCAACCCGATCGGGCCAACCTGCAACCCGTCGAGCTGGCCTGATTCCCATTATTACTGTTCGGTCTAGGTAGTTTTATGGGAACATCTAAGGGGAGATGCACTACTACAAAATAAGGATTAAGTGACACACTTCCTGTGGCGCTCCTGTAAAGGAGTGCCACGATAAGCCAATTATTAAAAAAATAAAAAAACAAAAAGACCTATCATGGCACTCTTTTAGAGGAGCGCCACAGGAAGTAGGGGACTTCTTGTGGTGCTACTCCAAAGGAGTGCCATGATAGGTCTCTCTCTCTCTTTTCTTTTAAATAATTGACCTATTGTGGCGCTCCTTTGAAAGAGAGCCACAATAGGTAAATTGTTATTTAAAAAAAAGAATTGACCTATCGTGGCGCTCGTTTGAACGAGGGCCACGATATGTCAATTCCTTTTTTAAAAAAAAAGCAAAAAATCTATCGTGAATGAGTGCCACGATAGTTTTTTTTTTTAAAAAAAACAATTAATTTATCATGACGCTCCTTTGAACAAACACCACAGGAGTTCAATTTTTTTTTAAATTTTTCTTCTCCTTTCCATGTCACTTTTTCAAAGCAGCACCATAGGAAGTCCTTTTTAAATTTTCTTTTCCCACATAAACCCTACTATATTTACACTCCCATTTTTACAACAACTCATTGTGTATCCCATATTTTTTAGCATCTTATGTCTCTTAAATTTTTTTCTTCCTTTTTCCTCAGCATCTTGATTCCCACTCCCCTCTCCTTCTCCATTTATATATCAACTCTTACTCCCACTTCCATTTCCTCCTCTTTCTCTATTTCATTCGGTAAACACTCATTTATTCCCTCGCTTTCACTTTTTTGGGCTCATTATCTCCACTCATCCATATCTTAATGATCTCTTAAGTATATACTCTTTTTTTCTATTTTTCTAATTTTAAAGTTATATGCAACCTCATCTTTCTATTTTTCTTTACTAATTTTTTTCAGATGTTGTGCTTATAGTTTCATCTCACTCTTGTTAAACTTTCTACATACAGTGTAAGTTTTTAAATTTTAAGCTTATTCTCATTTTTATATGCTGGAAAATAACTGAGATAATTTAAATATTTATATTATATTTGATATTTGAGTTGCATTTGATAAAGATTGAATTTGTTTCATATTCATTTTTACTCTATAAATACGGTTCTCAAATCTACTTGAAGAAGAAAGAAGGAATAAAAAGTGTATTGAAAGCTCATATCTCACAACTTCTTCTTCTCCTAAATTAGATTTAAATTTGGAAGCACAAAAACAAAAAAATGAATAAAAAAATTAATTGCAGATATTAAAAAAAATTCATTGCCTCTTGTAGGTGAGCGCCATAGGAGTCAATCAAAAAAATTTTTGACTGACTCCTGTGGCGCTCACCCAGGAGTTAAGGTTTTATAAAAAAAAAAAAAGCTTCTTGTGGCGCTCACCCAGAGTGCCACAAGAATTTTTAGTGGCGTCAATATTTTCAGCGCCACAAATCTACTAAAAAGAGTGCCACAGGAATGAAATTTTGTAGTAGTGATGCTACCCAACTACCCTGGCCTAGGTAGTGGGAACGAGCCAGCAGGAGGGGTTTGGGCTTGATGGGTTGTGTAGGGTATTCTATAGAGGGTACTGATGGGGGAAGGATGCGGTCCGGGTAATAGGAAACTAGGACCCTAAGAGAAAGAGAGAGGGAAGGTCTATAGTATACTGCTAGGGACATACAGTAATGCTTTGTATTATGGTCTATATAAGCATTACAGAGAAGTAAAGCAGCAATCCAACAAGGCCAGAAATAGAGAAATAGAGCTCTCACACTGCACAGGAGTATACGGTAACTAGAATCTCTACCCTTAACTTGTATTGTTTTGTTTGTCTACTGTTTGTTCTATGCTTGTATACCGTATTCTGGTTGAACTAGCATGTTTATATGAGATATATGGCCCTCTGTTATATGTCTTGGCTATTGAGTAGAGTAGAGTCATGTGCATGCTCTCGGTATATGGTAGGTACTGAGAGAGAAGGCACTAAAGGGGAGAAACAAGCATTCTATATAACATGACATGCATTGCCTTACATTGTTTTCAGTTTTGATTCTTCTATTGAGGTTTCTTCAAAAACCTTACCCTCTCTACAATGCGCTCTACAGGAGGTTAGGGAAAATAAAGAATTTAGTTATAAGTGTTTATGCTTCCTGTTTTTCTGGCATGTACATATAAATGATAACAGTATTGTATCTTCTAGACTCTGAATGTCTCTGTATAATAATAGAAAGTAGTTATTTCTTTTGAAATTATCTAAAATTTTATTTTCTCTGTTCCATCCAACATAGGGATACAGCGGTGGTTCTAAGGTCCACCTTAAAGGAAGGTAATGGTTTAAAAGTAGGGGTGTGACAATTTTCAACACTGATTCCCTACTATTCATTATAGTTGCCATTAACTTTGTTTTAACTAGGATTAAGGTTGGTTTTAATTAGCATTGAAGCAATAATTGATTGGTTTCCTTTTTGTCATATTTATTAATTGATTTTAAGTTTTCTTCCTCAATTCATGCTTAGTTCCAAATTCTATCAATTTCCAATGCTGATTCCATTCCCTTTATTGCACAAAAATAAATTAAATCCTATACCCTAACAAATTTTGTCAATGTTCAATGCTAATTTCATTTCCCAATAAAGTTTGTTATTTGGTTTTAAAGTTTATGTATCAATCTTATATTATTATATTCATATATGACATTTTTCGAACGGATTAGGGGTTTATTCTAATTATTATTGAACGAATGATGTTTGAATATGATTTTCATAGTTGTCATTAGTTTTTCTTGAATTGTGCAAATATTAAGTAGCATTGGTCATTTACATTTTTTCAAAGGGTTAAGGTGCTTAAATAGCCATAAAATTTTCTCAAAAGTGTAAAAATAACCATGAATTATTTTTGGAGCAAAAGTAACCATGAACTTTCGAAAAGGGTGCAAAACCGTTAAGTCACTGTAACTTTTCTATAGTAATTTAACGGCTTGCTACAATAACTTAATGATTTTGCACCCTTTTCTGAAGTTTATGGTTATTTTTGCTCCAAAAAATAGTTCATGGTTATTTTTGCACTTTTGAGAAAAATTGATGGTCATTTAAGCACCTTAACCTTTTTTCAAATGAATAAAAATAATAAACAATGATCTAGCCTTTAGAATTACAAATTCCAATATCTTGGACATGCATCCCAATAAATTATCTAACTGTTCATTTATTGTTTATATTCCAAGAAGTCCATTCCCATGCTACTTATAAATATACAAGAATGACTCATGCATGTTGTCTCATCCATGCACTCGTCTATCAGACTCAAATAGTATAGGGTTATAGTGCTTTATGCATAACATATATTTGTGATCATGGAAGATGCAAACAATGTACTTATAAGCCAGGTTGGTGACAGTAAAGACATATGGAAGATCATTGTCCTTGTACTCATGAAGTGGGTTGTTCAAAGGGTTACTCTTCCATAACCTGTGTGGTAGGTTGTCGTGATATTGATTGATGAATAGGTATGCCTTTTGTTATGATATTGATAATTTTTATGTCGAACTTATGTCACCTCGTAACACTTTTGACTATGGTGTAAACGGATTGTAGGTGTCAGCTGCGCCCCCGCTGCCCCGTTGTTTTGGGGCCTTTCCGGATTATCTTTTTTGTGGTTTTTTTTTATCACTAGATTCTACACAAAATAAGTAACATTTTGATATATTATAGGCACAAAACGGATCTTTTTTCAATTTGTTATGATTTTTCAAACATTTAAGACTTTTAAAGTTTTTAATTTTTTTAATTTAGAGTTTTAAAAGTCTTAAATCTTTGAAAAATCATAACAAATTTAAAACAGATCCGTTTTGTGCCTATAATATATTAAAATGACACTCATTTTGTGTAGAATCTAGTAATAAAAAAAACCACAAAAAATTAATCGGAAAGGGCCACAAAACAGCAGGGCAATAGGGGGCGCAGCTGGGGGGCAGCTGACACCCCCAATCCAGTGTAAACATACTTCGTTGATTCCCTATTGTACAGGGTGCAAGGATTGAGGGATATGTGACTTGGAAGTCGCTTCTTCACCATTATGAGTCTGAGCAATCGAAGGAAAGGTTAATCACTTTGAGAACTTTGAGGTCCTTCCAATCAGTGATCAATACAATGTTTCTAACCATCCATGGAAGCTCAACTTTCATGCAACTAACTTTTTTGAGCCTTCATCTGTCAGAGTCCCTCCTTATGCTTTCAACTCTGTCTATATCAATGAAATTATTGAGGGGAAAACAAATACCGGAGAACTCATAGGTCAATACATTTCTTGCGAGATTTTTTTTTTGTCTTATATTTCTTTATAGGATGGCATATGTTATTTTTACCCTTTATGCATATGGCATAGGTTTCATTAATGCATTTGGTAGCTTGGAAGACCATAAGCGTATAACAAATAAACTTTTTTGCAACATTGCTGATATCAAGTACATATTATAGACTTTCATTAAATGTTATCCATTGGATTTTTAAGAATCTTACTATTCTTTTCATTATTAGTGGTGTAACAGTGAATGTCTGTTTGTTTGGTGATTGTGCAACCACTATATCCCTTCTGAAGCTAGAAGATTTAAAGTATCTGGTTGTTGTTCTGGTACAATTTGCCAAGACTAATAACTATGAAGGTAAGTGCAATGTGATGCAATATAATTGTGGTATTTGAAAACCGGCCTATTATCTAAGCACACAACCGCTGTTCTAAATTAATGACTAGCATATTTATGTTTGATTTACTCCATGATAACACAATAATCATTTGTACTATACTATGTCTTTTGTCCGCTTATTATGCTATCGTCCTTTACTTGGTTGAACCCTTTTTTCTAGTTGAAGTTTAACTATTACACACTCAAAATTTTGTACCTATCGCCATATGTATGAAAGCACGTTAGCATTTATTTTTTTTTTATGTTAATCATGCGTTGACTTTATCTTGAGGTGTCACCTACGTCACTAATGTTTCTGATTCCATAAAGGTTATCTTGAGTCTTGATATACCAAAGGCCATGACAATGCTAGACACAGGTTAGTGGAATAGCTTTGTAATGTTATGTTATCATTTTACTGCATGTTAATAAAATGTTCGATTTATATATTCTCCCTAAATAATTTTTTTTAGGCTGAATGAAACTCCGGGTGCAAGTTAGACTCTCTCAAATTTCCAGTTATGTTCCTGTGCATTACAACTAAGAGTCAATGTTGACTTTCCATTTTAGAATTATAAAGTCGGAAAAAGGAGTCAAGCCCATAACCCTTTTAAGCCCATTTAAACTTAGGGATAGACTTATATTTCAGGGGGTGAAAATGGAATTGGGCCTGCAAAAGCTAACCCTGTAGGGCCACAAGCTTTAAAGGGCCTGCCCTTTTAAACTCTTTTAATTTTTTTTAAATGCCTTTCATAATTTAATTAATTCCCTTTTGACAAAAACTGCACACACAAACTATATCATTTAACTCATGTTGCTTAGTATTTAGCTCTTTACGTTTTTTGTGTGTTATTTATATTTAGTTTGTTGACATTTGACAATGGTATACATTGGACTATTTCGTTTGTTTGTTTGTTGCATGCTGATACTATTTACACTTTATGTTGACACAATTTATATATTATATTAGAATTTTAATTGTTGTAATTTACTAATTTTATTTTTTTTAAAAATGTTGAAAAAAAATATTTAAAAGGCTTCCAATCCTGTAAGGCCGAGTTTTGAAAAACATATGTTTTTTTTAAGTCGAGCTTCAATGGGCCATCCCTTTTAAGGCCCTGGCCCTTCAAGGGCTGGCCTTGATTCTTAACTCTATAGGATCCCCCAGGAATTTTGAACACTTTCAATGTAACATTTCATTTACTTCATATCATTTAAAACCTTTTTCCTACATTTTATAACTCCTACTTTTTTTATTGGTTGATCTCATTATATGTTTATATTTACTGATGTTGTCTTTTGTGGATATAGATTGTCAGGAGCATGAAATTGTAACTAAGGTAGTGATCCAGAAGCTAGAGACTACACACGGGTGGTACTATGAAGGTTGTACTTGTGATATGAAGCCTACAGGCCATGCTGGGTCCATACTAAAATATCCTAAGTGCTAGAGGGATATCACTTTTACTGAGCCCATGTAGGTTTTTATCATAGATTTCTTTAGTCATTTTGATGGATAATATTATTGTTAATTGTGATCAGACACATCATGTCTCTATAATAGTTATCATGCGGCAAGTACAAGGTGCACTATAAGGTTTATGACTCTACTGGTACATGCTCTATTGTGTTCTTTAATTGGCAGGCACATGGGATTCTTGGAATATCTGCTGCTTAATTGAAGGAGAAATATGTAACTTTTTCTTCATGACTCTTTTTTTTCCTCTTTTTGCCACGTGCATTCTAATGCATAAGTATTAGTAACTCACTTATTGGTGTAGGCTGGGAATCTAAGATCATTTCCAAGGGAGCTACACAAGTACATTGGCATAAAAGTACTTTTGAGGTTGAAGATAAAGGACCATAACATTAAATATGGGAGCAATAACATGGCTGTAAGTTAGGTCTGCCTGCATGAAAATGAGCTGAAGCTATTTACATATACGGTTGACAAGGTCCATTATTCACTTCACGTAGTTATATATTTCTGATAGTAAGCTTTGATAATATAATTATTTGGAACAATTTTCCTTTATAGGATTTAACAGTTGAGTCAGCTGCCTCCGAATTATCATCACGTCTGGTTGTTGGTTCTAATTTAGTTGACGATTATGATGTTCCGCCATCTCATCTGCTCACACCTCATGCTTCTGCATCAAAAAGGAAGAATTGTTGAAGCATCATTGCGGATGAGGGTGAAAACATCAGATTGAATGACTTCTCCACTCTTCAGTTCTTTTGCACCAAGCCTACAAAACAACATCAAGAAGAAGCACTGAGGTTGATCCAGTTATTTTGTCTACTTGCTCATATTGAAATTTGATAGTAAGTTGTTAGTTCAAGAGATTTACATCATAAGATGTTTTGTATTTTAATACTTTTGTTGAAACTGTTTCACACATCAAAATTGAATTGTTTGTCTCTATGACAAAGTGTGTGCTTGAAGATTTGATTTTTAGTCATTCAATACTTCCTCCGTCCCAAAATATAACAGCCACCACCCTTATTTCGTTCCAAAATATAAGAGACATTTGAATAATGTCTTGTGTTCTAATTCTTTTTTATTTCTAGTTTTATCCTTATTTAATAACAATGTATTAATGCTTGTGTTGACTATAAAAATTATCATTATTCTCAAAGAGAGAAGAGAGGGGATAGGGAGAGAAAGAGTGGTAGACTTTAATAAATGTATTCTCTTTCTTATTTTATATCTCCTAATTAATAAGGGTATTTTAGTAAAAAGGAGTAACAATTTTGGTATACTTATTGTTCTTAACCACTACTTCAAACCAAAATATTCAATTAAATGTCTCTTATAATTTAGGACGAGGGAGTAGTAATTTTAAACATTTATCTTGACTTTCAATTTATGTTTATTTGGGTCATAACCTTATTTCATAATGGCAATGAGTAACATGGATATGTATTAATACATCCAATTAGCAAAATGAAATATCCGCCACTAATTAAAATGAATGTTGTGAAAAATATCCGCCACTAATTAAAATGAATGTTGTGAAAAAAAATACTATATATTTTCTTGGAAAGAATTTGTACAATTCAAAATTTCATACCATTTGACAAACATTGTTTTTTAACTCACACTAAAAAATATACCATTGAATCCTATGGATTTGTATTGTTATCAATAGGGGGAGGGCAACAATTACTTACGTGCTTATAATGAAAAATATATCTTAAATTACAAATTTCAATAAGATTGATTTTGTGAGTGTATAATGGGATGAATTATATCACTACAATTCCAAATTAGCTATTGAGATTTGGTATTAATAAATAAATTGAAACACGTTTTTTTGAAATTTAAAAAAAAAAGTTAGATTCTTTATACAGTAGGTAGTTTATATAACATACAGGTGAGCGTCAAACTGTAGTTATTTTAAAGTTATTCAAATTTATGAAATTTTACACTCATAATTGAAACTAATATTTTGCAAGAAGGGAAAAAAAGAGTACTTAAAAAAATGACTAATTGACTTAAATAATGAAAAATGAAGAAAATAATTATAGATTGGAAATACAATTTGCTAATAAATTTTAGATTCTTAACATTTGACCATATTAATTTCTCGACAACAAAAAAAATAAATTTCAATGAGTTGATAAATTTTACTCAATTAACTGAACATTATGTGCAATGTTAAATAAATATTACTAGACTTCAATTAAAGATGTATAAAAAATATAGCAACCAAATAAATGGGAACAATTTTTAAATCTATTAACAAACTTTGCGATATCCGGATAAAACGAAGCCACACTTGTGTTTAAAATTTCTTTTTTCATGACTCTCTTACTTACTATATTAGTGGTTTGTTCCAATTAAAAAGGGGATTCCATTGAATTTTCATTATAATGTTGTCAAGTTTCCAATGAACTCCAACTATGTCATTTACTATACCATTTATGGATCACGAATCATCTGTTTCTTTTATTATTCCAACTCTAGCTCATGTACAGAGGTACAACAGAAGGGTCTATTCATATCTCTCCAACTGCTTATATATATATATATATATATATATATATTTAGATCGTGTGTTGGTCCCTCACCTTACATTACATCATTAAAAATTAGTCTATTCTGCTTTACCATTATTCCTTCTATTTAGAGATTGGATATGGCTTCAGATCAGTTACCTCTTTCCATCATTGATAAGTCATATTTTTACTACATAACTCCATGTAATATTGATGATTTTCCTTGATTTTATAATGTTCAAAATGAATTTAATTGAATAAATTGGAATTATGTGGAATAATATGGAGAACATGAATTTTGGCTTAAAATGTGCATAATTGTCA
>JBAGKO010179643.1:0-16552 GCA_037177275.1 Acacia concinna | reverse complement strand
AAAAAAAATTGTCTTTATCCCCGTTAATGCTATGAATGAAAGACTAAGATGAATGGATGATTTACCAACAGAGTTGGAATAATACAAATGTCATGCTTCTCTATTTTGTACCTTCTCATTCTCAAATTACCTGCCAATCACATTCTCAGTAATGTTGGGGACTGAGAAGAATGGCATCATCAAAGAATGGTTGAAAATACACGCGTAGTTTAAAAAAAAAAAATTGTCTTTATCCCCGTTAATGCTATGAATGAAAGACTAAGATGAATGGATGATTTACCAACAGAGTTGGCCTAGTGGTGCAAAACCCTGCTAGATCCCTATACGCCTCAAGTTTGAGTCTTAGACACCAAGCTGGGAGGAATGGACAGCTCGAACTAAGATGATAGTATCACAAACAAAAAGAAAGTCTAGGATAATTCGACAGTTGTGCATGCCAAGACCTTATTGTTTTTCTGAAGTAACAGACAAATTACTAAAAACTTATACATGCTTCCAAGTCCCTAGATTCATTTTGCTGCTATGGTTTAGTTGCTTGTTCGGTAAATACACGCCATCTCCCCATTCTCCCATGGAGATAAAGAGAAAGGCATTAAAAAACGGAGGGGAATACGCATAACATTTATGCACCTAATCAGGACTAACGGATTTCAACACATGAATTCAACAATCAAGCGGACAAAAATGCTATGGAAATTCATAGGAGTATTCGTGGACGTATAACGAAATTTAGACCTCTATTAATCCGCGCCCAATCAAAAAGGACAGACGTAAGAATAAAAAGAAAAACTAAAAATTCGTCAAGTACCTGCTCGTTAACATGGTTTTCGAGATCGGGAAGGATGTCAGGATTATAGCGGTTAACGGCGACAAGCTGCTCCGCGTATCCCACCTGTTGCTGTTGTTGCGTTGACAACCCCATTTCTCTTTTCCTCCTTCGATCTCTGTTTCTGTCTCCCCTTTGTTTTGCTGCTGTCAGCACCAGAAGGGAACAATTGTGAGTGAAGCCCTAGCGGGAGCAAGATTAAGCTTCAAAGTTCGGGTTGCTGCTGTTTTGTATTTTTTAATAGATACTCTGACTTTGAGCCTCAAATTTAACCATATTTTAGGTTTAACGTCTTAAATTTTGAATAAGACGTTTTAGCCCTTCAAAAGATAAAATTGTTCATATTTTATTGAAATATAAGAACCTTCAAAGTCAAAAAGTTTTATTTAAATCTTGAGAGATAAAAAATAAAATAAAAGTAAATTTGATATATTAAAGGATTAACGTGTTTAAATACCTCGGAACTATTGTACTATGAGCTATTGGCACCTGAAAGTTTTTGGGAGCTAAAAATACCCCGAAAGTTTTTAAACCGGGCAAAAATACCCCTCCGTTAAATCTACAAACGGTCAACATTTGTTGACTCTACATATGCTAACGTGGCATGTTTATGAGGCGTCCACTTCACTTTTTTTTACAATTAGTCATCTAAAAATTCCGAAACCTTCACAGAAAATCCCTAAAAATACCATAAGACTACCACTAATATTTCAGAATTTTTAGATATCTAGAACTCCCAGAATAAAGTTTTCCGTAAAACCCCTTTTACCGATAATTTACCAATTTCAAGGGCTTTTACTCACATAACTGATTTTCTTTTATGATTTTTATTGCATCAAAAATTTCTCAAAATAATATACTAATTTTCCCATATCACAGTCCAGAACACTGAGGTCCTAATATATCCGATAATATCAGTTTTTGGCTAAAACCCTGTCCGGCCAAAAATTATGAAAATATTCAAAAATTCATAATAAATCTCTTAGACCCCGAAACAACATTATGACTGCAACATAATGTTTTGGACGCCCTCTACTACTTTCTAGGATTTTATGGGAATTTTCGGGTATATTGGACTTATCCACATGTCAGATACCATGTAATATCTCAGAATTTTTGTAGGCCAAAATAGTGATTTTGGGGTAAACCGATTATCATACCCTAATATTTTTTAGGTCTAGATAAGGTATTCCGAATAAGGAGAGGGCCTTAGTCTGTAGATGACAGAAATATCTCACAACAATTAAAGTGAAATTTCCTAAAAATTCGGCAAAGTTTTCAAAATATACTAAAACTCTTTGCACATAAGTCATTTCCTGGATTTCATTTCAATTATTGTGAGATATTTCAGTCCTCTACAAACTAAGGTTCTCTACTCATCTAGAATACCTCATCTAGGACTAAAAAAATATCAGGGTACGATACTCGGTCTACATCAAAATCACTATTTTGGCCTAAAATACCCTTTTTAGGCCTACAAAAATTTTGAGATATTACATGGTACCCGACACGAGGACAAGTCCAAGAGGCCCGAAAATTCCCATAAAATCCCAGAAAATAGAAGAGGGCTTCCATAACATTATGTTGTAGTCATAATGTTGTTTCAAGGTCAGATGAATTTATTATGAATTTTTGAATATTTTCATAATTTCTGGCCGGACAGGGTTGTCGGCCAAAAACTGATATTATCATATATATTGGGACCTCAATGTTCTGGACTGGAATATGGAAAAATTAATATATTATTTTAGGGAATTTTTTATGCAGTAAAAATCAGAAAAGAAAACCCGTTATGTGAGCAAAAACCCTTGAAATCGGTAAATTACCGGTAAAAGGGGTTTTACGGAAAACTTTATTATGTGAGTTCTAGAAATCCAAAAATTTTGAAATTTTAATGGTAGCCTCCTCGTATTTTTAGGGATTTTCTATGAATGTTTCAGAATTTTTAGATGACTAATTGTCAAAAAAAAAGTGAAGTGGATGCCTCGTAGACATACAACGTCAGCATATATAGGGTCAACGGACGTTGACCGTTTGAGGAGTTAACGGAGGGGTATTTTTGCCCCGTTTTGAAAACTTCCGTGGGCATTTTTAGCCCCTCGAAAACTTCTGGGTGCCCATAGCTCATAGTACAATACTTCAGGGGTATTTAAGCACCTTAACCCTAGATTAAATATTGTATTAACACATTCTTTCAATGTTATAATACTATGACCCTAAATTTTATGTTTAATTTGAAGTTGTGTTTAATTTTTAGAAAAATTCTATTTAAATGTCTTTTTGAAATTATAAAACCCAAAAAAGATGTTAAGATTTGCAAAATCCAGAAAGGTGCTAAATGTGGAATAAGAGTTTTGTAAATCATATGAAAAAGATCCAAATGCCCCTATAAATTAGAGAGGCTATCAAGGAAAAGAACGAGGAAGGTACTGTGTTGACCGACAAAAGATAAGAGAGAGATGTACTAGCTTGGTTGGTGGTAATGTAGTCAGGGAATGCTAAAATTTGTTAGTAATTGTGATACTAGAATAGTTAAATCTATTACTAATTTTGTTGATTGTATTGTATAAAAAATCAGATTGGATGGGTCGGTTCAACCTGTTGGACCGAAAACATGCCTCTAGTTCAGTCCTGTTTAGGAAAAAATCAATCAAAGGGTCGAACTGGGAAAACCGGCCGGTCAACCAGGTTTTTATTAAAAAAAGAAAGAAAAAAGAATATTCCCATTTATTTATAAAATTTTAAAAATATATCAATATATTGTCACATATTTTATTATTATAAATTATATCTATATGTTTCTTTAATTTTCATGTACATATATAGTGTTATTTTATCATTGTCAATTAAATTATAATATTTTAATATGGCCGGTTCAACCCTCTATCTGACCTGGTTGAACCATTTGAACTCTAAACCCATGTTGTGATCCGTTCATTACCCGATCCGGTTTTTCGTACCTTAGTTTATGACGAAACATTGTAATATATATATATATATATGTAAATTATGTCAATGGAATTACTAATATTTATACTTCTACTATAATTACAGTGAATAACATTAACACTAATAGTTACTGATCACTTTAACAATTGACTTTATAATATATATATGGTTATTTTTATCACAAGTGACTTTAACAATTTTAATTATATTTAGATTTTATTTATTAAAAACACATATGAATATATAATCATAAAAAAGGGCATGAATTTTATAAAGTTATATTCAACAAATGAAAGAAAATAAAAATAGGATAAAACTTCATGACAATGTGCATATCCAAATTAAAATAAAATTATACATGTCATAGTATATTTCAAAGGGTGTCATTATCACATAATTTAATATCAAAATAGAAAAATAAATAATTTGATAAATATGTCATTTATTACATCATATTTAATGATAATTATTATATATTGAATTATCTTTATTATTAAATATAATCACGAAAATGTAAAAGGCTTTATTAAAGAAATAAACTTTTTTTTCACAGTATTAAAAAAAACAAACTTGATTACATAATTTGGCGTAATCCTAACAAAAATAATTAGTTGCCTTATTTATCAATTTATTTTTTTATATTTTAATATTAGATTCCATGATAATGATGTCCTTTAAAATATACTCTGACATGTATAATTTTATTTCATTTGGGTATACACCTTGTCATGAAGTTTTATCCTATGTTTATCTTCTTCATTTATTGAATATAGCTTTATAAAATATATGCCCTTTTTAGTAATTATATATTCATAATTGCTTTTAATAAATAAAATCCAAACATAATTTCAATTGTTAAAGTCACTTGTGAAAAAAATAATCGTGTGTGTGTCATAAAGTTAATTGTTAAAGTAACCAGTAATTATTGGTATTAACTAAAACTGTAATGGTGTTTGTTGTAATCATAGAGAAATTCTTGCATGAATCTGGTTCGCCGCTTCATTTGTGGTCTGACAAATTAAAATACAACAACTCAACGAATATTAATCCCAGTTGATTGCATGTGATTTTCACATTTTTATTTTTCTCAAAATAAATGAATCTATTAATTAAGATTTCATAAATAATAGAACAGGTAAATCTTGTGAAATCTTTCAATTTTTTTACTAGGTCAATTACTATTTAAGAGGTGCCAAATCATCTACTAATTTGTTGTAATTGAATTGATCAGACTATAAATGACATGACGAACTAGGTTCACACAAGAATTTCTCGTAATCATAATGAAATTATCAACACAAGTAATTCCATTGACATAATCACTATATATATATCACAATATTTCGCCATTAACAAAAATAGTAATGTGTTTGACTATTCTAGTATCACAATTACCAACAAATTTTAACTCTCTTGGACAGTATCACCACCAACCAAACTAGTACGTTTTTTTCTTTCATCTTTTGTCAGTCAACACAGTATCGCCCTCATCTTTTTTCTTGATAGACTCTTTAATTTACAGGGTTATTTGGGTCTTTTTCATATGATTTACAAAACCCAAATTCCCCCTTTGTCACCTAAGGGTTTTGCATATCTTAACAGCCTTTTTTGGGTTTTATAATTTCAAAAGATATTTAAATAGAATTTTTTCATAATATTTTGAGTTCTGTAATTTTTTAATTTATAAAATATATTTTTGTAATTACTTAATTTGTTATAAATAAACCAAATTATATTTATGTAATTTTTTGTTGTTAAATCAATAGATGGTGCTGGAGAAAAGTGAGAGACATAATAAGGTTAGGATCCAAATAAATTACATGATACTCGTTCATCCTTAAATATAAGATACAAGTGATTTTTTTTATAGCTTAAGGAAGCTAAATAAATTATTTAATTATATTATATGTTATGTATGATTATATTAAGTATTATTAGTTTATAAGTCAGACTAATAAATTTGGAGAAAAAATGATAAATGTAAATATTTTAAACTAACTTAGTTACCTTCCTTAATCTCCTCAAAAAGTAATTTATCTCTTATATTTAAGACTTGAAATAGTATAATATAAAATGATCATTATAATGAGTAAGGATCTAACTCATGATTCATAAGAATACCAATTTTTTTTAGATGTATAAATTTAACAATAAAGTTATATGTAAAGGGCATATGAAACTATTAAAATTTAGAAAATATAAAGTGCACATAAACATTTTAGAAGGACAATAATACCAGTTGGGTTTACTCATACCAACGTTGGTCAATTTTATTGACTATCCCACACGTGTCCAACTTTACACCTCTTCTTCCTTCTCCCTTCATATCTTTTTTAAGGGCCTTTGAAATATTGCTCCAATTTGAAACCTTTATGCACATCTTTACATCTTTGGAAACTATGTAAGGTGCCCTTTAAATATAATTTTATTGTTAAATTTTTATCACTGCTCTTTTATTTACATGTTAAGAATATGAGTTTGAATCTTGTTGTTACTTTTAATGCCACTATTAATAATACTAGTACTAAAATTTAAGTTTTATTTACAAACACTCTTTAAGCACTAGAACATGCTATTTGACACTTGAGACATACCCTAACAATGATGAGTTGCTAAAATTTAACACAACTTTTTTAGTTCAAGTGAAGGTTTGGAAAAACTAACTGTAGGGAATAAATTCCATATAATCAAGATGATTTTTGTCCTCAAATAGTTTGGACAATTCTCATATAAAGAAGAAGTTATTAGACCCTCATTTGTTAAAGGGTTTGCAAGCTCTCTGGAGATGTATTGAACTGTTAGAGAACATTAGTTAAGCTTGTTACAATGTATTAGTTAAGCTACCTAAATCAGTTAGAGTCTAACAAAAACACAAATCAAGTGGCTATCCATGTGTCTTGTATGTATGTCTATACATTGTACAGACTTCAGTAATTAATACAGATCATTACATTCTTCCTCTATTATCAATCTCTCTCTTCCCCCTTCTACTTTCATAACATGGTATCAGAGTGTATCATGGAGATGAGGGTGGAATCAGACCAGGCCAGGCTTGATTTGTAATAGGCTGGCCTGAGCTTGGCCTGTGGCTTGATATAGGCCTATTTTTCAACTTGAGCTTGGCCTGTTTAAAGGCCTAACCTGAGCCTGAGCCTGATAAAAAAGCCTGTATTTTATAAAAAATTTAAAATATATAATTTATTTAAAATGCAAAATTATCCAAAATATATTATGATATTTTTGGATATAATCTAATCAAAATGGGATTATATGAGATGACAAAATCCAAACAAAATCAAACTATCACACGGTATCATAACTTCATTTCCCCTGAAATCCATCTCCTAATCCCAATATGCTCATATCAATCTAAAGATGTCCATCTCCTATGAGCATAGATAATCAAATCATATTTTTACTCGGTAGCGCAACAAAAATCCTCTAGTAAAGATCTTGGCATTCTTATTTAATTTACTCAAGTGTTTGAATTAACCCCTCCAATATAGTCCTTAATCCTAGATGACCCCTCCTTGATGGTTGTTCAAGATTTGATTGGTAAAAGCCGTAAGATATGTGATAGATATTTTGTCCCTTGGAGGCCTATCCCATGAATTACCTACAAGGAGAAATCAAAATCACTAGTAATATTGTCAACATAAATCATGTTAGTCAAGTGATCAAGCTCATGTATAGGGAAATCCAATGGTAAGTCAAATGAGAGAATCTCCACAATAAAGTCATGGATACACTAAGGTTTCTAAATCATATTATGGGAATTCTCAACCCTAGAATCTTTAAAAAAATTTAATTAAATTTTATTTAATATCACACAATTCAAACAATCACTTTTCAATCTTCAAAAATGTATAACAACATAAAGTTGGATGTAATGATCTTTATTAAAAAGATCTCAGACATTATAATTATTAAGAAGAGCAAAGTAAACTTAAAAATACTAAATTACTCTTGAACAACCAACTTTCTTTTCCTTTACCAACACCACAATATGTGTTTTGATCATTTTTCTTATTCCTTTGAAAATCAACCTTGTTCCTCAACAACTAATTAAGGGTCTGTTTACCCTAGCTAAAATTATTTCTGCACAAAGTCAAAACCCTAATCTCCAATCAAATCGCAACATCAAGAAGTGAGAATTGAAGCATAAGATTCCAGGCTCACAAATAAAAGATGAAAAGGGAGGGGAAAAGAAGACTAATCTAAAACTGACGGCCAAAGCATTTTGAAGGAAAGAATTGTGGCGATGTCATGGTCTGGAGCATTTGGTTTTGGTGGAGAAGATTGAAGGGAAAACAATTTTTCGTCCTAATCGTGTTATTAAAGCTAATTTAGCTTACAAATTAAACTAAGAATTTGCAAGTAAAACATCACAAACTAATTAGGGCTATGGAGTTTGGTGAGAAAAGGAATCGAGATGCAAATCTTTACTGATTTAAAAAGATTTGGCCCAAAAAAGAAGAGAAATCATTAAAGTTGCCGTAAGAGAGAAAAGGGAGAGCATCAACCTAAAACATATATGTGTCACTAGTGGGTTAGAGACCAAGACAAGGAGATAAGAGTGAGTAGTGATACAACCTGCAAGAGACGACAATGAGCATTGAGTAGCAAGTCAGCAACATGCAACTGAGATCGAGAGACCTTAGAGGCATGGCCATACAGTGATGGAGTCAAGAGACATAGATTGAGAGTGACCGATTGAAGAGGAAAGGGTGGAGCTGAGAGATTAAGAGCGACTAGGGGAGAGAGAGAGAAGAGGAGAGAAGCGGCGCTAATGGAATTAATACCCCATTTGGATGGAAGGAAAACAGGAAGGAAAGAAAATGGGGAGGGAAAATATTTTCCCCTGTTTAGGTGGAGAAGAAAATTTGGAGGGAAAATAAAATGGGAGAGAAAAATTGGTGGGTCCCATGCCCTTCCCCCCCCCCCAAGATTTCTGGTGAGTGTTCTACCCAGTCATTCTCCAGTCGATGATGACTTATCGTCCGTTTGCCACAAAGATCTACACTCATCCTTCTCAAGGAGATCATACGCTACCGTGAGTCGCCGTCAGCTTCAAGTATGATTGAAATCTCATCATCTATATTGTTCAACTCTGGCTCACATAATTGTGAAAAATTGATTCTAGTTCTTGTGGAGATAAATATGGTTCTGATATTGTCCCTTCCGTCGAGATAAATTGGGTTCTGATATTGTCCCTTTCGTCTTCGCCACCCTTTTAGGGCTTGATAAAAGATGGAAAAACATATTAAGAACCATGAGTACACAGATTTTGGCTCTAAAAAATTATAAGAAATAAACTACAACTCTTTTCTTGATCTACTTCAACAACGTTTAAGGACCAGAACGTTGCGCATACATATAATTGGAAAACAAACCACAACTCTTTTTTAAATGCTTTTATCAAGTATAAGCATTTAAAAGGAATGTTATTTTTTTGACTTTATTTTCCCATTTTCTGTAATTTTCAAAATATCTTCAGGATTTTTGAATATATTAAATTGTATTGTCAAGTTTCTTGCTCAATATGGCTCAATCAAGGGTTTATGCCTTATCATGACCTGAGTCAATATTTTCATTTTATTGGTGCACAGCTTCCTTATCTTTACCATAATGACTTGATAGAAGTGTGAATTCCAATTTGTATTCTTTTTTTGTTTTTATTCATTCCAACTTTTAACTTAATTTGGTCTCTAACAGGTTGAATTAGAAATATTTTGTTTGCATGGGGGACTGTCGCCATCAATTAAAACCCTTGACAATATAAGGAACTTTGATCATGTTCAAGAGGTTCCTCATGAAGGGCTTATGTGTGATTTGTTATGGTCTGACCCTAATGACAGATGTGGCTGGGGGATTTCTCCTCATGGTGATGGATATACATTTCGCCAGATAACCATATATTTAACAGTCAATTCTTTACATTTATGACATTTGTTTGAAGCATTGAGAGTGATTATTTTCTTCTAATTTTTAATTTTAAATTCGTACTCTTTGTTCTAGGATATATATGAGCAATTCAATCACACAAACAGTCTTAAGTTGATTGCTAGAGCTCACTAACCGGTGATGGATGGATTTGACTGGGCTCATGTAATTGTCATGTTTTATGGACTTGTTTCCTCTTTACCTTTTCTTGTTTAAAAAATAAGGTTATTTAAGGCTAATGTCCATTGTTTGGTTGAAATAGGAACACAAGGTGGTTACCATATTTAGTGCACCTAACTATTGTTTATAGATGTGAGAACATGGCTTCCATTTTAGAGGTTGATGATTGCAAGAATCACACATTCATTTAGGTCTCTCTTTTTCAACTCTTGTTCTATTTTTACAGAATGACTTCTAATAAAGCAAAAAAAATTGACTTATAGAAAAAATTGAGAAAAATGAGTGGTTGGGTTGTTTTTTTTACTCCCTCCAAAAGGTTTTGGATTGTATCCAAACACATATTGAGATGTTTGAATCATGAAGAACTTGAGTTCCCTACAATATTTTTTTTATTTATTTCATCTAAAGACATTAGGATCCAGAACCTATCATATTGGTAGCTGAAGACCAGAAGATTATATTAGTATTAATGCTTCTCAAACATATAACTCATGTTCGTTTAAGACACAATCCGATTTTTCCAGCAATAACAAAGGTATTTGGATTGGACACTACTTGTTAAATACTAATATCCTTACTATTGATAAGTACTTGGAGACATCATAGAGTATCTTGCAGGAGCAATTATGGTTTATTCCAAATTCAACAAAGAGACTGTTTTCAGAAGCATCATGCCTCTCTTGGAACCTATAAACACGCCAAACACTCTGCAGATTCATCCAGTTCGTGAATTGCAAGAATATTGCAGCAAGCGACATTATATAATGGAGAAGGCAGTGTTTTGATTTGTAGAAAAATGGCTTAGCTTGTGCCATAGTTAAGGTTCTAGGTAATGGGAATATTTATATGAAAACTTGTACAACTGACCATAAGGAAACAGCAAAGAAGTTGGCTTGTAAGGAAGTCTTGACTTCCTTGAAGAGCAACCATTTTGTTTGAAGAAACAAGCAAGTAGATAATATAATTATATGATGGAATTTTGATTGGGAATTTAAAGTTTGTGAGGTATTTCATGTTTTTGGGATTTTCCCATTTTGAGTTCGTTAGCTACTGAGGTTTTATGATTCTGAGTTTTTATTGATCTTTGTCTACTGCATTTTCCAATATGTACATGAATTTTGGCAGGTAAAATAAGGGGAATTCAGACTGAAATGAAATTAGATTATAAAAATAAAATTTATTTCTTTGTGGCAGTGATAGATATGTACATTATTTATTTTCTTTATCTTATGAATGTCATAAAATTATCTCCTTTCAATTTTTTTCCTACTTAAATATGTTTGTTTACTAAATAATTTGTTTTCTTAGCTAATTTTGGATAACAAGGGTATTTTAGTCATTCTGACACCTTACTCATTTTCTTTTCTCTCCATTTTCTCTTATCAATCCAAGCAACATGGGGGATTATATTTTCTTCCCAGTTCTCTCTTCCCTCCTTTTTCTTTCTGTTCACTTTATTTCCTCCCAACTTTTCCACTCATCCAAGCAAAGCATAAAGGAGGAAGAGTGAAGAAATATGGGGTGTTAGTGTTTGTAATTTTTGTTTTTTTTATATAAATGTGTAATAGGCCCAGGCGGTCTGATAGGCCTATTAGGCCTCTCAATGAGCCTAGGCTTGTTTAGTGAAACATGTTTTTAATTAGGCCTTGGCCTGGCCTTTTTAACTAACAGGTCAGGCTTTGACCGGGCCAGGTCCAGGCCCAGGCCCAGGCCCACTGGCCTATATCCACCTTACATGAAGAGCTCATCTCAACTTTATGAATCTGCTAGGAGAAATGCGCTCAACGTAAGGGCGTCGTCACCTTCAACCATTTGGTTTTTGTTAGACTTGAAGAGCATAACTATTTGCTCTGGAAGCAGTAGATTATCACTACAATCAGAGGCCATAACCTACAACAATTCATCGATAGTTAAACTAAACCACCATCGAAGTATATTGCTTCTGTCAACAATAATGACGGATTTGTGCTCAATCTAGAATTTCTTAATTGGAATCAACAGGATCAATTGTTGATGTCCTGGATGTCTTATTCAATGTCTAAAGTTATACTTGCGAGAATCATCAGCTATGAAACTTCCTATCAGATCTAGAACAAGCTCTAGAAACATTTCACCTCGCAAAAATGTGAAGGTTCATAAACAGAAAATTCAACTCAAAGGAATGAAGATGCAAAATATTTTTGCCAATGAATACCTGTTGAAATTGAAAGGTATAATCGATGCCTTGACTGTTGTTGGTAGTCCACTTTCTGAATCGGATTATATAGAACATATTCTTAAAGGTCTCCATGAATACTATGATTCATTTGTTACTGTACTCACCACTTGAAAAGATCCATATACTGTAGATGATGTTAAGGAACTCATTTTATCTCAAGAAGCTAGGGTCGAGAAACATAAAAACTAACTAATCATCTTGCGATTAATACTGCTCATAATACCAATTTTTCTAGTTGTGGTGGTGGTTATTCCTTACATGGCCGAGGTCACTGTCGGAGAGGTGACCGTGGCAATAAGAATTGCAGTGGTTCCTCTTCTTGTGGAGGTCCTATTCTTCCACCTCTCATATATCTTCTCTTATCTGTCAACTCTGTGATAAAAGATGGCATGTAGCCTTTGATTGCTAGCATCGTTTTGATGAAGAATTTCAAGCTGTCTCCTTATCTGATCAACTTGCTCCAAAATCTCAAACTGCTAATCTTGTCACCACTAAGTCAATTCTTGATCCTTATTGGTACATAGACTCAGGTGCTACTAGTCATGTGACACATGATGATGAAAACATTGCGGATAAATCAGGTAGAAAGAAATTCAATATTATAACTATTAGTAGAGCTATGGGCCCAACCCGTTTAACCCGCCAAATTGGCGGGTTCGGACTAGAAACGGGCTAGCCCGTCGGGTTGAGGCGGGCTGGCCCGTTTAATTTTTAAATTTTTTTTTTACAATTTAAACTCACTTATTTGAATCAAATACTTTTATCCCCTTATCTTTAATGTTGTGTTTAACAACTTTCTCATACTTTTTATGTGACATTATTATTTCCATATTATATTTATTTAATCTACTATTATTAAATTTAAAATAGAGAAAATTACATATTTTGTTATATGAGTGGTAACAAAAATGAAAGTGAAAATGAAAAATGGTTACATAATACAAATGTATAAAAGAAATAGAGTCTGATATGAGTGGGTAAAATAAAAAATTATAAATAAAAAAGAATTATAAATATTAAAAAAATAAAAAAAAAATTAGGCGGGCTGGCGGGCTGGCCCGCCAACACGCCTAAACGGGTTCAAGCTAGCATAAAGCCAGCCTATTTAACCCGTTGGGGCCAGCCCATTAGCCCGCAAGCTGGCCCGATTCCCACCTCTAACTATTAGTGATGGTTATGATTTGTCTGTACACTATGCTAGACATTCTTCTCTTATTTCTTCTACAAACTCTTTACCTATTCACCTTAAAAACATTATGCATGCCCTTTTTATGACAAAAAATCTCTTGAGCATTTACAGACTTTGTGTTGATAATAATATTCTAATCCCCTTTTTTTCTAATGTGTATATCATCAAGCATTTGCACACTAGTCAAGAACTTTTTTGAGGATATACTACAACTGGCCTTTATCCTATTTGTGGCATTCTTCTTCAACTCGAGTCCATTCAATGCACCAAGTCAAAGCAAAAGCAAGCTTATCTTATTACTACTTTTATACTTAGGACTGAGTCTAGTTCAAATAAGCCTAAGTCTGTAGTACAATTCTGTTGTAATTCCTGTTCATTTGTGAATTCTTCAGCCATTTCCTCTTTTAGGATTTAGTACAACAAATTAGGTCATTCAGCTTCTCTTGTTGTATCTCATATCATAAAACTTTGTAATGTTTTTAATAATAAGAAATCACTATTTGATTTTTGCAACTCCTGCTGTCTTGGGAAGTCTCATATGCTTCCTTTCTCAAATTCTACCACTTGTTATTCCAAGCCTTTACAGCTTATTCATATTGTTATTTCAGGGCCTGCATCCTCTACTTCCTCTTGTGGATATTGTTATTACATTTATTTTACTGACGCTTATAGTATATACACATGGTTCTATCCAATAAAAGATAAATCTGATGCATGTTCTATACTTTTAAGTTTTAAATTGATGGTTGAGCTGCAATTTAATTTAGACTCCTCCCCTGTTCAATTTGATTATGGAGTTGAATTCCTCAAAACTGGTAAATACCTGTATGAGCATGGCATTATTCATCATTTAAGATGTCCCTATGCTCATGAACAAATTAGCTTAGCTGAATGTAAACATCGTTCTATTACAAAAACTGGTCTTACTATATTGGCCAATGCCTCATTATCTTTGTCTTTGTGGCCTAAAGCTTTCCATACAACAGTATATGTTGGTAATCGTTTACCTTCTCGTTCAATCAATGGTGACTCACCTTACCAACATTTATTTAAGGTTGCTCCTAACTATAAACACTTGCAGCCATTTGGTTGCTTGTGTTTTCCCTTTACCAGGCCTTACAACAAGCACAATATGCAACATCGTTCTATGGAATGCATGTTCATTGGCTATAGTTCTCAACATAAAGGGTACAAATATTAGGATCCTTGTGGTAGAGTTTATACAACTCGTGATGTCATCTTTAATGAACGTGAATTTCCATATCGCAGGCTTGCAAAAATCATCTATTCCCCTCCTTCCATTCCATATTCTTCTTTACCATTTGCTAATCCATCTATTGTTCCTCCCAAGTCTGTACAGTTAAGTGCTACCGAAAAATCTGTTTCTGCAGCTCTGTCTCCCTTTATAGGTCATGCTTCAACTCTTGATTTAGTTGTTGCTAAACCCTTGGCATCAGCCTCTGTCCTTAATCCTCCAGTCAATCATATCTCAAATCCTCCTACTTGGATGACCACTAGTTCGATGCATGGCATTTTTAAGCCAAAAGCACTTATTATTAGTATTTCTGATGCAAAACCACAAACTATGTCATCAACCCTTAATTCACCTATTTGGAAACAAGCTATAGATGAGGAATTTGCAGCTCTTTAACACAACAAGGCCTAGCATTTGGTACCACTCCCATCAAATAAGAAAGCTATAGGATGTAAATGGGTTTTTAAGAAGAAGACTCATCCTGATGGAACATGGAAGTACAAAGCACGTTTGGTTGCTAAGGGATTTCATCAACAAGAGGGATTCGACTTTAAATTAAAGAAACATTTAGCCCTGTGCTCAAGCCTGTTACCATTCGTATTGTGTTGTCTATAGCAATAGCACAACGCTGATCTATACGTTAAATTGATGTAAACAACGTCTTCCTCAATGGTTTGCTACGTGAGGAGGTTTATATGCATAAGCCTCTAAGTTATGAGGTACAAAATAAATCTCTAATATGCAAACTTGATGAGGCTCTTTATGGTCTCAAACAAGCTCCATGAGCTTGGTTTGAATGTTTTAGATCAGCTCTTCATTAGTTTGGTTTCGACAGTAGTCGTTGTGATCAGTCACTCTTTACATGAACACATAATACTGAGATTACTTATGTTCTAGTCTATGTTGATGATATTATCATCACTGGTAACTCTGAAGCTGCCATTTATGCTCTTATAAAGGAATTAAATGTCAAGTTTGCTCTTAAGGATCTAGGTGATTTGAACTATTTCCTTGGCATTCAGGTTAATTCACTTGCTGATAGGTCCTTACACTTATCTCAAGCTAAGTATATTTGTGAGATTCTCAAGAAATCTGGTTTTCTAAAGCTAGAAGGGAGAAGGTATCAATGACTTCTGGTTTAGTATTAACTAAGCAAGGTTCTCAACCTATGGTTGATGTTGCACTTTATAGAGCAGTTGTGTTGGATCACTGCAATATGCAACAATCGCACATCCTGATATTAGCTATGTTATCAATAGAGTTTGCCAATTCATGCAGGCACCATATTAGGAGCATTGGAAGGCAGTCAAGTAAATCCTTCGTTATCTTTCAAGGTCTCTGATTCATGGACTCATTATTCGACCATCTACTAATAGCCAATTCATGCAAGCACCATATCAGGAGCATTGGAAGGCAGTCAAGAAAATCCTTTGTTATCTTGCAGGGTCTTTGACTCATGGACTCCTTACTCGGCCATTTATTAACAGGTATGTTGTAGCCTTTTATGATGCTAACAGAGCCACTGACATAGACGACAAAAAGAGTACATCAAGTTATTATATTTACTTTGGCCAAAATCTTTTTCCTGCTCTTCTAAGAAACATACTACTATTTCCAGATCAAGTTAGAAGGCTGAATATAGGAGTATGGCATCAATAGTTTCAAAAATACTTTAGATTAAATCCTTATTAAGTGAGTTACGTGTGAAGCTTCCACAAATGCCATGAGTGTACTGTGATAATTTGAGTACAATTATGTTAACAACCAACCCAATTCTACATGCTTGAACGAAGCAAGCATCTTGAGCTTGATCTACATTTTGTTAGAGAACGTGCCTTTCGAAAAGAAATTGAAATCTGTCACATCCCTTCCTTAAAACAAGTGGCTAATGGTTGTTAGATCCTATATTTTGATTATAACTAAACTTAGAAGGATTTGAAAAGTATTTAAATTATGTTAAACTAAAGAGAAATTATTAAGTGTACTTGAGTA
>JBAGKO010179626.1:0-16562 GCA_037177275.1 Acacia concinna | reverse complement strand
ATGAATGATTGCTTCAAATGATCTTAGATCAAGATTTTGGAAATATTTTAGGTATGATCACTCGAGTGGCACTCGAGTGATTTTGCTGTCAGTAAAACAAAACTTTTCCAGAGCCTCTTTATCTCGCATATACTTTTGTCAATGATTTTTGTTATCATCAAAACAAGGGTTCCAACAACTTTCATCCACTTACTTTGATGCATTTGTGGCACACCTCTCACTGGATGAAATGATTCATTCATTTCTTCCTGTCTCATCCTTTATCAAAATGTTTATTAAGAAAGGTTAACAAACTATTTACTATCTCAACCCTAATTTTGGTTGAAATAGTATAGGAGAGCTTACTTTCATAAGTTTAATATACCACAATTTTTCAGGTTATATTCGGTATGAGTCAAGATTGTATTTATCTTATTCAAAATAATTGTTTGAATAAATTTTTGAACACAAGTAACTATTCAAAATTGAATATTCTTAATATTGTACACCAAGTAATTTCAAAAACCAAAATATTTGAATTTAAAATTCAATTGGAAAATTTTTCAAGAAATTTTCAAGTGTACAAAAGATTACTCAACATCAAATTTCATGAAATTTAATTTTTTAAAAAATATAATGTGTTTTTACACCAACTATTTTTAAAACCAAAAGAATAAATTCAAAGATTCAATTTAATGGTTTTTCAGGAATTGTTAAGTGTACATAAACACTTTCTTGACTCCAAACATATCTAAACTTACTTCAAATATATACAAATTATATATATATCAAATTGAAGCTCTCAAATTTAGAGATTTTAGAAACAAACTATGTCCCAATCCGAGATCTCAACCACCCTAAGAAGCTTTATGAATAAAAAAATCCTGAAAAATGGAAAAATCCAATGAACACCACTCTTTGAGGTGGTGTTTGTACACCACGCGCCACAATAGCGACCTCTGATGGTGACATGCACCAATGCACAAATTTTCACATGCCATGCCAAGTCGGACCATGTCCTCCACGTGGCAAAAGGTGGCCCTAGTAGACCCACAGGCAACGTCAACATTTCAAATTATTTTTTGGAAAAATAGTTGGTAAATGTTCACCATTGACCAGTCAATAGTCAGCTTTGATTGTTGACCCTCGACGACATGGTGACTTCTAATTGGTCCACGTGTCTCAATGTGACACATTGCAGATGTTGTGGATGCCACATCATCTAATGACATGGATGCTTACCAAGACAATGACGTGGCACACGATGACATGTGGCACCCTATGAGTTGCCCACATGTCTAGGTTTACTGATGGCATGGCGTTGACTGCCATATCATCATCTTCAACATCTAGCCAGGTTGTCTTAACCCGGTTGGAGCTTCGGCTGGTTATCACAACCCACCAACTTCAGAAGGTCATATTTTCCTCATTTTAGCTTTGTTTTTCTCGTCTCGTTGGAATTATTGCAGAACAAACTACAACTTCATGGCCTTTATTTTCACAAATAATATTGTCTTTTGGGTAAAAAATGTGCATGAATAGAAGTGATGGAAATCCAATCCACCACATTCTCTTCCTCATTTCTCTCTCATCCAATCTTTGTTTGATATGTTCTAAGTGTTGTTGGAATCGTCTTTCCAAGCTCTACATATCCATCGCCTTATTTGAACAAAATCATTTCATTTTGCAAACCCATTTTTGGCTGATGTTGACTATACTACGTAATGTTATATGGATGTGTTTTCTCTCGCTCTAATGAGCTTACTCAACCATAAAAGGGTTTAAATTCTTTATTTTTATCATTCATAGATTCAAAAATTTAACTTTCAATCCCTTAAAGAGGAGACACGGATTAATAGCTTTAATCTCAAGCAAAATAACATTTAAATATCTATATATATGCAAATAAGTAATATGCATACTAAAAGTTTCAAAAAAAACTAAATAGGATACTAAGCTTGAGATAAATTAGAGGGAGAATAGTAACATATGTAAAGCATCACATAATAACTTATTCTAAATCATTTTTTTAAAAAAATGCGAACTTTCTAAATAGATAGCAAAAAAAATCATGTTCAATCACATAAAGCGTAAAATTAACATTATATATATTCACATATATAATTATAGCACAACGGAAAATTATGGTGGAGATTTAAAATTATATCACATGTTTATTCTCAAAGAATAATTCATAGCCTCAAGATCAAATGGTTTTGATTCTAATGTTAGAAATAATATGAGAAAAGAGGCAAAAGATGCGTATTGGGTCGGGTCGAGTCAGATCCAAGATGATAGTTCATACATCGGTTAAGACTACAAGAGCCTAACTAGTTAGGCTCGCACAACAGTGTACCAAAATACAAGAAATTATGGAAGAAAAGAAGAGAGAACACAAGAGAACTCAATTGCTCTGGGATTATTTTTTATTTGATGGGAAGCTCTATTTATAGAGATCCTTATCTTGTCTCTCAAGCAACAATTAATTCTTAATCGTAGTAGATTTTCAAACTCTTCTTTCTTGCACTCCAAGCAATTTTCAATTGCCTATTAAGTTACCAATCAGTAGAAAACCTTTAATATAGATATTTATATTTATATATAAATTAGTTAACCTTTTTGTTGATCAAGTAACTATTGCAATTAGGAGACTATTGCATAGCAAGACTCTCTTAATATATTTCGATTTAAGTCCGGAGCTATTGATTAGGCCCATCAAAGGCTAAATCAAAATTTCATGAAAAACACATCATACATATAGATAATCTTTTTCTTTAGTTAGATGTTTATGTTTTTATGATATTTTTCATTATCTTAAAGGATTATACACATATGTCTTCTTAGTTGTTGCATGTTTATATATTTTGTGTTTTTCTTCCTTGTGATATTATCCTATTCTTCTGTATTTTTGTTTTTTATCCGAGTTGCCCCTGTTTTTTTAAACAATGCTAGGTTTGCGGTTCAACTTTGATTTTTGGCTCAATTACTAGTTTTAAATAGTTTAAAATAGTTAAACCATGTGAAAGGTCTAATCCTACAAAATGAGCTGCTAAATATTCTAATCCGGTTCGGTTTGGTTTGTAACCATTGCTAAAATGAGGTAAACTATAGACCAAACATTATACTTCTTCATGTGCTTATAATAAAAGACCCTGTTGATTTTTGTTTGACATATTAAAAAAACTAAATAAATAACATTTAAAGTATTTATATATATTATTTTTATCTAAACTAATTTGTTTTACTTATAAACTAATATTTAAACTAACAATATAATTAAATAATCTATTTAACTTTCTCAATCCTAAATTGTACAGTATTAAAAATAGGGAGGGACTATGAAGATGAAACTTTCATTTCAAGTCAACGCCTCACTGGAAATTCCTATCGTGCTTGCTAAAATTTCAACCCCTATCTCATCATCCTATTCAATTGACCATATCTTTGGTCCTATCAAATTCTTTTGGGACTCACGTAACTAGTAGTCTGAACATGTCTTCTTTATGGTCTGATCCCATAGTTTATCTCTTTCTTTTCCCATAATTTATCTCTTTCGTCCATCGACCGTCATCGCCCAAAATGTGCGACTCCGTTTTGATGTTTAATTGGGTGTTTATGCAGGTTAAAGAGGATTTTTTTATTATTATTTTTTGCTTTCAATGTACTCTAGGCGATGCGAATCATACGATAGGGGATAGGAACAGGTAGGCTAGAAATAAGTTTGGAAACATTATAATAGGTAGCCTAAAAGCAAGTTTAGAAACATGATAATCAGGATGGATGACTTTAAGTAGGACTTTAAGAGAACCTGTCTTTTACAATCTTAGTCACAAAGACATCATAAGGATGATCAGTCCTTGATATGATCAAAGTATCAACACAAGAATACAGAACAAGTTTAGAAACATGATAATCACGATGGATGATTTTAAGTAGGACTTTAAGAGAACCTTTCTCTTATAATCTTAGTCATAAAGACATCATAAGGATGATCAGTCCTTGATACAATCATAGTATTAACACAAGAATACAAGGATGCAAGCAAAGCTCATATAAGAGAAATAAAATTCTCAAAGAATAAAGTTCTTATCATCATATCATTATATATTTTTTTATCTTGAAAATAGTTCATAATCGAGTATTTATAAGCTAAGACTCTTGGAGAACCCTAATATGAAAGCTCTAATTGATAACATGAGCCCAACAGCCCAATATAAGCTATTTGAATATAAAACGCTAACAAAATAAAAACTAAAGTATACTTTTAGTCCTTTAAATTTAAATGAGATATATTTTCAATCCTTTAACTTTAAAAAGTGTACTTTTAATCATATAATTCTAACACTGTTAATGTTACTAAAGGAAAATGTAACATCCCACTTTTGGGCCCTTCTTCGTCCCTTAAAGTGGCCCTTGAAACCACTTGATATCTCCGTATAGCAGAAAATAGAGAGGGGAAAATTTTCACAAAATGGTAAACAACTTTTCATTAATACATAGAGGTATACTGACCATAATCCAGAATACATGTATCAATTGTACTTTACATATACATGCCAGAAATCAGGAAGCTTAACTATCTAACTCTTTCTCTTCCTTTACTTCTGCAGAGTTTTCACCTACATTGTGGAGAGGATAAGGTTTATAAAGAAACCTTGTAGCAGAATCATAACCAATAATAGTATAATGCAATGCATGTCATGCTATATGCAATGCTCATACTACTCCTCTAGTGCCCTCTCTCCCTGTACTTACTATATATAGGGAGCATGCACATAAATCTACATCTATCACATAGCCAAGGCATATAAACAGATAGTCATATATCTCATACATATCCTGCTCACTCAACTAGAACACAGTAAACAAGCAATCAACACACAATAGACAAACAGAGCATAACAAGTTAAGGGTAGAGATTCTAGCTTCTGATATCCTCATATTGCGCAGGTGCGCTATTCCTCTATTTCTGGCACTTCTGGGTCACTAGTCCACTACTCTGTAATGCCTACACAGACCATAGTATAAGTAATGCCTCTATTAGTATACTACAGCTCTTCCCCTCTTGGACCCCCTAAGGTCCTAGTTCCCTTCTACCTGGACTATATCCTTCCCCTACCTGCACCCCTTTATTGTCCACCCTGTGTAGCCCCCAAGTCCCTATTGTTGGCTCGTCCCTACTACCTTGGTCAGGACAGTTGGGCAGTATCTCCCCTTAGATGTGCCCACTAGACCTCCCGATAGTTGAGCAGCACCACCCCCTAAGAAATCCTATCTCTGTTTGGGAAAATCAGACAACATCTCCCCTTAGGAAATGCTATCTTAGTTCGGGACCATTGGATAGCACCACCCCCTAAAAAATGCTATCTTAGTCTAAGACATTTAGGCAGCACTTCCCCTTAAGAAGGCTTGTTTTGGCCTAGATAGTTGGACAGAACCTCCCCTTAGGTTCATTATTTAGGCCTTTCCAATTGGACAGAACCTCCCCCTAACTACTTTAATAATTTCTAGTAAATAAAGGAATTTAAAAGAGGAAGGGAGCCAGAACTTATTTGGATCGAAGACCAGGTCAGGACTGCTCAAAACTACTCCGAAAGAGGCTTACTTTAAGAGGGGTGGAATCCCTTTAAGAGGGAGAGGGGAGCACGTTTTTTGCTGTGAGAGGAGGGGAAGAGTTTTATTTATAGGTGGAGGGCGGGGTTAAAATGCAAATATTTATTGGGTCTTTAGGTGTAATTTTCCTAAAAGGTTTTTGCCTTTTTTGACAAGTGTCCTCTTCTCCATAATTCTTGAATTTCACATGCAAAAAACTGCATCCTTCTCCAAGTCAAGAGTGGGCCACATCCAGGTGGGCATAGAGAGCCCTTTTGGCCCAGTTTCATCTGATAATTTCCTCCGAAACGACCCAAAAAGCAAAAAATTCTATAGTCATCCAAAAATTTTGGAAAAATATCTCATAATACCAGGAGGATGCCATTAAAATTTTAGAATTTTTCGATGTCTAGAACTCCTAGAATAAATTTTTCTATAAAACCATTTTTACTAGTAATTTATCAATTTTCAAAAGCTTTTACTCACATAACCGATTTTCTTTTCTGATTTTTACTGCATCAAAAATTCTCTAAAATAATATACTAATTTTTCCATACTCCAATCCAGAACACTGAGATCCCAATATATCTAATAATATTAGTCTTTGGTCAAAAACCCAATCCAGTCAAAATTTATGAAAATATTCAAAAATTCATAATAAATTCCTCAGACCTCAAAACAACATTCTGATCATAACAAGTTTAATTCAAAAATTCTAATAATACTGTTATGGATGTCCTTTACTATTTCTGGGATTTTATGGGAATTTTTAGGGCTCTTGGACTTGTTTGCATTTTGTCCTAAAACTTTGCAAAATTTTTCCTTTTTGCATAGAAGTCATTCCCCGGATTTTACTTTAATTGTTGTGAGATATTTCAGTCCTCTACAGATTAAGGCTCTTTACTCATCTAGAATAGCTCATCTAGGCCTCAAAAAATATCAGGGTACGACAAGCCTACAAAAATTCCAGGATGTTACAAAAAATGCTGACATGGTGAATATAAGTTATGAGTAATAGAATTTAATTATACAAATTTTAGCTATTTTCATTTTACCCATATTATAATCATAATTTTAATATTAATAGAATTTAATTACACACTTATCATTTAAGTTTACACTATCATCACTTGAGTTTGTGTTAACGGCGTTAGAATTATAGGACTAAAAGTGTACTTTTTAAAGTTAAGGGACCAAAAGTATACCGCATAAAAACTTAAATAACCAAAAGTATAGTTTCACCCAAAATAAAATACACCAAAAATATGTGCAAAAATATGATAAAAATGTAAAAACAAAAAGACCTTCTAGAATATTCTAACTTGCTAGTCAAAATAGAATAATCTATATGACACACATTACCTAGATGATCTCATCATTGATGAGATGTATCTTATTTGACTCTACTAATTGATGGAATATAAAATAGGGAAGTCTTTGCCTTCCAAAGTATTTCAATACAAAATAGAAAACAAATTAAAACAAATAAAATCCTAATTAACTCCATATAAAACCAATTTTAATTCTTCTTGAAGCTTTTTGGACCTTTCAAATGCATCTTCACCATGTTATTCACATTCATAACTTGCATGGGCTTCTTAGACATCCATGGGGCTTAAATATAATTGAATCACATTCTGTAACTATCATGATCCATTACAAAATGCATTAGAGCCCCAGTTTGAAAGATTATAGTACCATTGGACTCCTTCATACACATATAATTATATTGGGCCTTTAGAAACATGGGAATTGAATCCAAATGCTCATTTCGGGCTCTTGAAATGTGATCCTATATTTATTAACATCCAAGAGTATATAAACCAATGACGCACATGTCATGGTGGCTTTGGATGTGCCCTGTCAAGTGTCATGTCAAGGGCCATATATGTAATGGTCCACGTCACCCATGTAATAATCTATATTTGCCTCCATGTAATCATTTTCAAGACATGATGACCTCTTTGAAAACCTTTTAGGGCTTGTTGGATTTCAAACTTGATAACATAGTCACCATCGTGCTCATTGTGGATGCCACCTAGCTAAGCTGCCATGTAGTGCTTTGTTGTCACATTGGATGCCAACTTTGATACTTTGTTGGGTACCACATAAGACTTCACTTGTACCTCTATCATTAAGTGTTTGGGCTTATTGCATTTTCTTGTCTCCTTGGGTCTTATTCTTTTGATAGACAAATATCTTAAGAAAGCCATCCTGAGTGGTGTGATTAAATTCCCTAGTGCCTTATTCAAGATGTTTTGTATGTTCTTTGTTTTGATTATTCTTCATTCTATTGTGCCATTTACAGCTAGCTGCCTTGATGAACTTCATCAAACTAGTGCTTTCATTCATTTATCAAATAAGAAACAAATTAAAATTAATTATGGATTTGTTAATTGAGAAACAAGTTACCATATATTATGAAATGAATCAAGAATTAATTTCTGGTTGTTTTTTAGAGGACAAGTAGGAGATCACATGCATGGCTCCTTAATTAGTGGTCTCTCTACACCTATATAAAGAGAATGTGCCTCCCTCACTTGAATCTCATCCCTATCATTGACCTATCTAGCAATCTCTTATCTCCAATCATCGCTCTAGTGATATGATGTGCTACTCTTCTAGTCTAAATATTGTGTTAGCATTATATGTTGCTCAAGTCATGGAGCATTGAAGCTTTTACCTAGAGCTGATCATGCATCCTTCAATATGTAAGTTTCGTCTCTCTCCAAACTTTCCTTCATGTATTATATTCTAAATTGCACTTTCAACTCTACATAAGGAACTATATTCTGAAAAAAAGAAGTCTTGTAAAAGAAATACTATGTAAGGAGAATTTAATGTTGTAAAAATGAAAAAGTGAAATTTACATATTTTACGTACATGAGTAAAAGTAACATCACTAAGTTTCTTTAGTTCTTGCAAAATCTATGGGTATGACTTGATGAAAGCAATCACCACAAAAAGAACTAATATGAGAGCTACAAATTTGCCCAACACCAGAATTAAGATGGTAAGAAGCAACACAATGACCAGAAATCACAAGAGTGGACTAATTGAATTAAGTTGGTTTTGATAATAATGGCTAGGCTTTTCTTCATGTTTTGTTTTTCCTTTGGCCAAAGGCTCTTCTTCACTTGAGAATGAATATTCCACAATTGAACTATCTACATAGAGACATAGGTTGAAGAGAATGGCCGCCATGATGGTGCCATGCTCTTGAAATGGAGAGAACTTTTTGTACTGGTATAAAACTTGAAGAAAAACACCAACGTGACAATCATAAACATAATGAACAAGTGGAGTTTTTTCATGTGGGAACTACAATAATGAAAAATGATTGCCGTAATTGGCGTGTTTTTCTTCAATTTATATACCAAATACCAATGCAAAAATATCTCTCTATATGAGGAGCATGCCGCCATTGTCAGCCTATGCCTCTGTGAGTTCGATTGTAGAATATGCGCTCTCATGTGAATAAGAGCCTTTGGCCAAATGAAAAAGAAAAAAAAAGTAAAGAAAAGCCTAGCTATTATCATCAAAACCATTAGTCTGCTCTTAGGATTTCAAGTCGTTGTGTTGCTTCCTACCATCTTAATTCTAGAGTTGGCCATAATCACAGTTGTCATACTAGTTCTTTTTGTGATGATAGCTTTCATCAATTATGATTCTTACACTTTTAATTTGGGAAAAAACTTCTTTCAAAACTAAACAAATGTCCTCTATGGTGACTGTCCTCTGATTGAGATTTGACAATAATGGTGATTGGTTTAGGAAAGTCTTCCCAGCACTAAATAACCATAAATGGAAATTTTCATATCACACATCTCATTGATAATAAAAAGGTATAATTAATAGTTGGTCCATATAGTTTTAACAAATTTTTAAGTAGGTCCCTATACATTTTTTTCTTTTTACTTTGTCCCTGTTCTTTTACTTGTTTTTAATCAGATTCTTTTAATCATTTTCTTTTTGTCGCGTCCTTATTGTTTCAACAGAATTTTAACCAAGTCCATGTTGTTTGTTGAATTTTAATTAACTATTATAATTCTATTTTATTTTCTTAAAAAAAATTATTAGTGTAATTAAAATTTTATAATTATACAATTAAACAAAAATAATTATTAAAAATTAAATAATATAAATATATGTTTAATTAAAAATTTTGAATAATAAGAATGTAAAAATAGGTCATGATAATTACTTATGTATAGAAACAACTTATGGAAAGAAAAGTTGCTTATAAATAGGATGGAATGGAGTATATTTGTATATTTTAAGGGGCCAGGATCAGCAGCGGATGCATTTGCAAAAGATTAATTAACTTGGGAAACATGCCCATCTATTGGGGGAACAGGAAAAAAAAAGACATCCATCTCATTATTTGAGGCCTTTATTTGGCAAAGACTGCCTAGGATTAATTTCTCCCTTACTCTAATTTCTAGTACGTCTTACAATTCGCTTGTTGACCAAACCAAAGAAAGAAAGAAACTACCCAATACATATATTGACTACCCCTCTCTTTTAGTTGAATTACACAAACATCTATTACATTTTGAGAATGTATGTATACCTCTCTAAATGTATCTTACAGAAACCTCTCTTAAATATTTGAGATTACATTTTCATCAATATCTATCAATCCAACAATTAGTTGACTATTAAGTTTAACTATTAAACATTTACTTTGACCAAAGTATTTGTAACATCCTAGAAATTTTGAGGTACACCAAGGGTTGTACCCTATTTTTTCAAGGCCTGTATGAGGCATTCCGGATGAATAGAGGGTCTTAGTCTGTAGAGGATTGAGAGATCTCACAATAATTGAAGTGAAACCCAGGGAAGGACCTAAGTGTAAACAGGGAAAATTCCGCAAAATTTCAGAAGAAAATGAAGTCAGGTTCGAAAGCCCTAAAGATTCCCAAAAAAAATCCCAGTAAATAATAGAGGATGCCCAAAACATGACAAAGTAGTTGGAATAATTTTTGGAGGTTCAGGGAATTTTTGGTGAATTTTTTAATATTCTCATAATTTTGGGCGGACATGGTTTTTTGCCAAAATCTGATATTATCAGATATTTAAGGACCTCAATGTTCTGGATTGAGATTAGAGAAAATTAGTATATTATTTTTTAAGAATTTATAAAGTTTTTTAGAAGTCAGAAAAAAGTTCAAAGATTTTAGCAAAAATTGTTGAAGGCGGGAAATCGCTGAAAAATAGACCTTTCGAAGAAAAATTATTTTTGGAAGTTCTGAATGTCCAAAAATTATGAAAGTTTTACAGTATTTATTTGGGAATTTTATAGAATTTTGGGTAAATTTTAGGAATTTTTGGACAAGTACAAAAATTTCTGAAATTTTCTGAAGTTCAAGCCAAAAGAGGTAATTATGGAAAATATAAGAAAATTTAGTGGGGCCCACATGGGATCCACACAAAGCTTCCATCCAAGAGTGCTTGGTGGTCAAGCCAAGGGCTTCTAGAATGTGACACGTGTCGGGTTTAGATTGGCCTACACAAAAAGTATGAGAAAATTACACATAAAGACCGAATAAATATTTGTATTTTGACCTCTCTCAAAAAAATATAAATACCCCATTCCCCTCCTTTTCCCTTCATTCCCTCTCTCCTCTCTCTTCTACCCCCTTGTTCTTCTCAAAAGCCGAGCAATCCAAGAGCTATTCGAGCGGTCTCAGCCCGGTCTTCGGTACAATTGAGGTTCGGTCTTCTCCCTCTTTTGAATTCATTTATTTTTAGCAGCTTTAGAGCTATTTTAGGGGGAGGTTCTGTCCAATTGGGTAGACATAGATAGTGAACCTAAGGGGAGGTTCTATCCAACTATCTAGGCCAAAACAAGCCTTCTTGAAAGGAAGTGCTACCCAATTTTTCATAACCAGAATAGTATTTCCTAGGGGTAGGTGTTGTCCGATTGTCCCAGACCAAAGTAGCATTTTCTATGGGGAAGTGTTGTCCAACTGTCTCAGACTAAGGTAAGGATTCTAAAGGGGAGATGTTCCCAACTGACGGGTCTGGTTTGCCGAGCACATATAAGGGGAGATGCTACCCAATTGTCTGTGTTTTGGGCAGTGGGGATAGGCCAGCAGGTGAGACCTAGGCTTGGTGGGGTGTATAGGGTGTTCTACCAAGGAGTACATGTAAGGGAAGGATTTGGTCTAGGTAATGGTGAAATAGGACCTTAAGGGTACAGAGAGGGAAAGGCATTATTGTACTGTTAGAGGTAGACAATAATACCTTGTATTATGGTTTATATTGGTGTTACAGAGAGGCATACTAATAATCCAACAGCACTAGAAACAACGAAATAAAGCCCGTACACTATACAAGGAGTATTCAGTAGCAAGAATCTCTACCATTAACGTGTATTGCTTTATATTGTCTACTGTTTGTTGTATGCTTGTATACATTGTTCTGGTTGTGTTAGCCTGTATGCATGAGAGGTATGACTCCTTGTTTATGCCTTAGTTGTTTTAGTTTGAGTTTAGGTTGAGTCATGTACAGGTTCGTGAGACATCGTATCTGTCGAGAGAGAGGCATTAGAGGTAAAGTATGAGCATTGCATATGGCATGACATGTATTGCATTACATGGTTTCTAGTTATTATTATGCTGTTGAAGTTTTTCTAGAAACCTTACCCTCTCCATAATATAGTTGAAAGTTCTGAAAGAGGCAGGACTAGGAAATGGGCTCAGGCGTAGAGTTATATTTCTTGTTTCTTGGCATGTAATCATGAATGTATCCTATGGATTTTGGTTTTGTACCTTTGTTAATAAGAAAAGTTGTTTCTCTGTTCTGCCTGTGTCAAAATTTTTTATTTCTCTGTTTCAACATACGGACACGTCAGTGGTTACTGTAAGGTAAGGAGATGATTTAAGAGCGAGATGTTATAGTATCCCTTCTTCAACAAATGAATAAGCATTTGTATTTGCCTAAAATTATATTTTATACAAACAAAAACATATACTCATACATATATGTTCACAATTTTCAATATATTACAAAATTTTAAATTTTTTAAATTGTTATCATATTTGTTTAAACTTATTTATTTAAAATTATTTTAAAGAACTAAATACTTTTTTCTTTTTTTCCCACAACAACATGTTGTAACATCTTGACATTTTTTGACACGTAGATAAGGTATTCAGGATAGATCGGGTGTTGCACCCTAATATTTTTTAAGGTCTAGATGAGGTAGTCAGGATGGACCGAGGGTCTTACTATGTAGAGAACTAAGAGATCTCATAACATTAGTAGTAAGACCCGAGAAAGGACCTACGTGCAAAGAGAAAAAGTTCCGCAAAACTTCAGGTCAAAATGCGAGTAGGTCTGAGGTCCCCAAAAACTCCCTAATGGTCCAGCACATAGTATATAGCATCTAGAACAATATAGAGCTATCAAAATAATTTTTGGAGGCCCGAGGAAAATTTATGGTATTTGTGAATATTTTGGCTAGATCGGGTCTTTAGCCATAGCAGATATTTAGGGACCTCAATGTTTTTGAAAGGGACTTGAGAAAATTAGTACATTATTTTGTAGGATTAGTTGGTTAGAGGCTAGGAAAAAGTCCAGAGATATCAATTGAAATTGTTGAAATTGGCTAATTGCCAAAAAAATAGACTTTTTGAGAAATTATTTTTAGGAGTTTTAGATGTTAAAAAATCATAAAATTTGTATGGTAGTCTCCTAATATTTTTAGAGAATTTTGGACACATTTTAGAAATTTTTAGAAAAGTACATAATTTTATAAAATTTTTCCAGATTTCGGGCCGATACGGCGGAAATTGCCATATGGATTGGGATTGGATGGGCCCAACTCTTTATGGGCTAAAGGAGCCGCATTTTTCCTTGGAGAGGAGGTAGGGAGAAGCTTGTGGAATGGTATAGAACATGGTAGAAGGGACACATGTCAGGTTCTGGTTAAAAGCAATGTGTCCTGAAGCTCACCTATAAATCCCCCCTCCCTTCCTCTTCCTCCCCATTCAAAAATCCCCTCTCCTCTCTAAAGAAACCTTGGCATTATGAGGCTGAGCAATCCGAAGCAGTTTCGAGTAATCCCAATCTGATCTTCAGTAACAAGTAATTCTGGATCCCTTCCTCTTTTGAATTTCTTTACTTTCCAACACTTTTTAGAGTAGTTCTAAGGGGAGGTTCTATCCAATTGAGCTGGCCTAGATAGTAAACCTAAGGGGAGGTTCTGTCCAACTATCTTAGTCAAAACAAGCCTTCTTAAGGGGAAGTGCTATCCAATTTTTCAAGGACTAAGAGGCTTTCCTAGGGGAAGGTGCTATCCGAATATCTTGTACTAAGATAGCATTTCCTAGGGGGAGGTATTGTTTGACTATCCTGGATTAAGATAGCATTTCTTAGGGGAGGTGTTGTCCGACTGTCCTGGATGAGGTAGGATTTCTAAGGGGGAGAAGCTGCCTAACTGTTGGGTCTAGGTTGTTGGTGGGCACGTCTAAAGAGAGATGCTGCTCAATAGTAGGGACCTAGGCTCGATGGCCTATACAGGATAGACTATAGAACAATACAAGTACGGGAAGGATATGGTCTAGGTAGTAGGGAACAAGGACCCTAGGGGGTACAAGAGGGGAAGTGTTGTGGTATACTGTTAGAGGCATACAATAATGCCTTACACTATGGTCTTTGTAGGTGTTATAGAGCAGCGGACAATCCAGTAGGGCCAGAGATAGTCAACTAGAGCCACATATCCCATAGGAGTATATGGTAGCTAGAATCTCTAACCTTAACTTGTATTGGTTTTCCTATATGCTATTTGTTGGATGCTTGTTACTGTGTTTTGGTTGAGCTAGCATGTAATGTATGAGAGTATGACTCCCTGTTTATATGCCTTGGCTATGTGATAGAGGTAGAGTCACATGCATGCTCCTTAAACACAATAAGTGTCAAGAGAGAGGGCATTAGAGGAGTAATACGAGCATTGTATATAGCATGACATGCATTACATTATATGTTTACTAGTTATAGTTTTGCTACTAAGGTTTCCTAAGAAACCTTACCCTTTTCATAATGCAGGTGAAAGCTCTGTAGGAGGCATATGAAGAGAAAGAGTTTAGACATAAATGTATATGCTTCCTGATTTTTGGGATGTATATAAACAGTAAAAGTAATGTATATTCTGGATTATAGTCTGTATGCCTCTGTGCTTTAATGAAAAGTTGTATATTATTAATGTATGTTACGGAATTTTTTCCTCTCTTTTCCAACATATGGTCATATCTAGTGGTTCTAAGGGCCACATGGAGGTATAGTAAAGGGCCTAAAAAGTGGGATGTTACACATGTAAAACTAAAAACCAAGGAATTTGCGGCATTGGTTCAAGGTTTAATGGTTCAACCGAGGTCTAAAAGGGGGTCAAATTGACCATATTAAAATATTACAATTTAATTGACAATAACAAAATAATACTATATATAGACAAAAAAAATTAAAGAAACATATGAAAAAAAATTAAATGTGTTATAAAATTAGTAAAATGTAAGAGATTGAAGGTGAGAGAGATAGAGATATATAAGAAAGAATTGAAGAGAAAAAGGGAGTGATAATTCTTATTCATCTCAAGCCTACAACATTTGGTACATGCTTACTATATAAGCCACAACTCTTTGAATTCCATTACAAGTGTTACAACAAAAGAATGAATCAACATAATGGTGGAATACAAATAAAGCATTTAGATGTTATTTACATTTATCATAGAAAACTCCCAAGCCATTCATATAATAGATTATATGGCTTTAAGTGTAGAATTCCAAAAGAGAATCCTTAGAAGGTTATGGACATCCATACTCATATAATAATATTTATAACATTAATTTTGATTTCACAATTTTTAGATTCTTTTAAGATAAAATAAATTATTATACGATTATTTTTCCAAGATTGCATTAAAAATGTTCTTACCCTCTTAACAACTATTTTAAGTAATATTTATTAAAAAAAAATATTTTTGGAACGATTATTTGACCAGTGAGGTACCTTTCTTATATAGTTTTGTTTTTTTTTCATAGACCTTTGATAACCTATAAATATTCACGTCATTTCAGCATATGTTCCTTTCTTTTGCATAAAATTTTGGGCTGAAATGGGCATATTTTGGACACATAAATGAGAAATTGTGCATTTTGTTATTTTTCAACCTATGTTATTTATTCATGTAATGAGCAATCATGGATCTTGTGAATTTTTCCAATGGATTTGGAGATGTAAGATGTGATCAATTGGAAGCACTCAATGAGCCATTTGATGTCTAATCACAGGTTTTGAAGGCTTAGGCAAAGAGAGAAATTAAAGCTTGACGTTGAGTAGAGGTGGAAATAGATCAGATCATGTTAGACTTTATTTTTAATTGGTCATGCCTATTTTGCTACAAGCAGGCTTAGGTCTAGCCTATGCCCTGTTAAAATCCATTTTTTAGGTCTCAGTTTGGCTTGAAAGCCTATTAACAAGCCTTTTTTTTTTAAAAAAAAAGAACAAAAAATATTTACTTTTTCATAACATTTTTTTTATTTTTCAAAATTCAAAATTTGTTATCTTTTATTTTTATTTTTGACCCATTTTCTTTTATTACTTATTTTATCTTTTCCCTTTTTATTATAATTATTTAATTTCATATTTTTTAGCTATAATATGTTTTTAATACTAATTTATTTGGCTCTTATAAATCATAATTTAAATAAATTCCTATTACACACCTAATTACATGTTAAAATCTCTTTATGGTAAAATAAATATTTCATAATGATAATTATATCACAAAAATAAAATTAAGTTGCTATATTTATTATTTATTTTTACATATTTTTATATAAAGATAATTAAGGATGAGTATGAGATATTTATATAAAGATATTTATTTAATAAGGGTAAAAATGAAAAAAATAAGTTTAAATTTTGAGACAAAAAAGTTGCTTGTTGTTAATCTCATGAAGTTCATATCATTTTAGTACATT
>JBAGKO010179619.1:0-16563 GCA_037177275.1 Acacia concinna | reverse complement strand
CTCTTCATCTTAATAATTCTCCTAGATCTAGGAAGTTTTGTTGGGTTGATGTATTTATGATTATGATTGTAATCATGAGATCTAAAACTATGCTAAGATGATGTATGAAATTCTGGATTATTATTTATCAAAGTTAAAGACTTATTATGTGTGTTTGGCAATTGCTATGATTGTACTAATTTTCCTCTTGCGCATAATTCTCAGGTTGTTGATAGACAATTCGAGAATTAATTCATGCATTCATCTAAGAGCAATCTAAGAGAACATAAACAATGTTTTAATTAAGAATTAATTTACCTAAGATTCTAGGAGGTTTTTAATTAATTGAATCGTTAGACCTAAGCGATTGCTTAGGATTTTTAAAATTGACTTAGAGAATTAAATAAACTCCCAATATCTTTTGAGAGCGATAATAATCAACTATCCACCATCGAGAGACTAGCCCTAACATTAGAAACTTTACCAAAATATTTTCAAAACTCTAAAAACCCAAAACAATTAGTTAGTTTAATTTAATTATTTGCACCACGAAAACCCCCTAATTAACCTACTAATTAGTTTAGTTAGAAATTAAGAAATTCCTTAGGAATTCCAATAGAATAGCTCCTTGAGAAGAATGACTAGTTGTGCACTATACTACAAATTAGGTGCAATCATCTTACGACTGATTCAAGCAACAGTTTTCAGTTCGATCACCTTGGCCAAGAATTTTTCCCTGTCTTTTCGGCCATGGCCAAAAAGCTTCTTCTCTGTTTTCCATAACTGACTTGCTGCTTCTTCTCTTCTCATCTTTGTTTGCATTGCCACTCCTTTACACTTGGATTTGTGCATCAAAAGGGTTTCATGCATGTCTCAAATCATGATATTATCACACAAGAAAATTTATCAAATCAAAAAGTTAAAAGATATTACCAAAATAACAACACTTTTACTCTTTTTTTTCCAATTATCAGCTGGATATGTAACATACCAAATTTCTATCACCCAATATCACTTGTAAATGGAATATAATGGTGTATTTGGTATAAGTAAGATGACCAAATTATTTTGTGACTGATTGTTGGAAACGTGTTGGAGACAGTTAGGTTGTCGTAAGATTTTCGATGACCAAATGATGTTCAAATCTCATGATATTTTACAGGATGAAAGTAGACATCCTAATCTTTAAATTCATATGTCAACTAAATTAATTGGATTGATATGCTAAGAGATATAAATTGTTGAAATTTGCCAGTGGAATTTACTAATTTCTGGAGTAGTGTTCAGAAATGAATTTTCTGGGAATTTTATGATTTCAATTTATCCAAGAGATTATTTTTCTCTAAAATTAAACTCAATAAGGGACATTTTAGATTTGGAATCACTTCAAGTGGATATGTGTACAGTTAGTTATGAATTTTCAAAGTTGGATAAAAATTCTGTTCAGAAATCTGAATTTCATAAATGGAAGGGCAAAATGGTCAATTCACCTCACCCCAAATCGGGATTTTAACTTCTCTTCAACCTCCCCTGCACCCCATAGCTCAAAAATATCTTCAAAAATAGAGAGAGAGAGAGAGAGAGAGAGAGAGAGAGAGAGAGAGTGCAGCCGCTAAAAGTTGGACTTTCAACAGCGACTATGAAATGTCGCCATCAAAAGTGTAACTTTCAGGGGGCAACAAATTGTGTTGCCGCCAAAGGTCAAAACTTTCAGTGGTGACACCATTGTGCCATTGAAAGTTAGACTTTCAATAGCAACTTTAAATGTTATCGCTGAAAGTCATTGCTGAAAGTCTATTTTACTGAAGTGAATGTACGTAACAAGAACTCAATCACTGTTCAAAAGGCATTTAGAATCTCTTTGGCATCCACCAAAGGGACAGAATTTAGGGTTCCTAGTCCTTCAAGATGAAGAAACTGAATCGTACTCTTGTTTTGGTTGCTGTACAGAGGGCATCAACGACCTACCATTCCCACAAAACGGAGACTTAAACGTTACTTTCCAAAGGCAAGTAAATTTAGAAGATGAAGTTATGCTTATTCGTGTTATTAATCAGCCTTTGTCTTCTAATCTCTACTACGTCATTTGAAACAAGAGAAGCAAGAGGGGAGTGTCAAGGGTACGGATGCAGTATTTTTTGTGCAATATAATTGAAACAAAATATTGTGTTTAATTGAGTTACTTTCCATATTTAATATACTTTGGTTAGGGTTTGATCTGCAGTGAAGCATGCACATCTTCCAGTCAATAAGACTTGGGCACATGTTTGCTCCTCTCATTTTGTGTAGCAGCACGCCCCAACACTACAGTTTTAGTCAAGGTATTGGTCTAAACCCTACCTTATGAGGCAAGATATCACCTTTCACATTCTAATCACCATCATCATCTAATCACTGCTCCGAGCTAGTGCTTGTCAAAAATTGGTACCTCCCTTTCATGTTTGTAAAGGTAGAAGGAGTGTGATGGATAAGATGAAGAGATCAGTTTTCTATGAAATTACACTTGAAAGATGGTGGGACGAAGTTTTCTTTTAGGAAATATGTCGCAAGAGCAATTAAGTAATTGTGATTGTCGAGGTGAGAACTCAACTTGCTCTTCTGGGTTATGGAAGAAGAGCTGTTTGCGAAGAAGGAAAGTTTGGAAAAGAGAATATGATGTGGTTTACGAGTAAGGAGAGAGAAGAGACAAAAGTAGGGTTGATCATGGCTACTATGGAGAGAATGCCGTGGGAGGAAGAAAGAGGTGATTGAGAGGGAAAGAATGAGAGGATGGTGCAAGTTAGATTTGAGGGAAAGAGTAATGATAGTGGAAAAGTTTCTGTGATGGTGGGAAGTTTTATGTTGAGGAGAGAGGATGGAAGTTTGGTGTTAAATGATCATTTCAGGCACACAAATCATATATGTTCATGGGAGTGATTACTTATTGATTCCCAAGTCCTTTCTTACGATGTTCTTCAATTTGGTTAATATAAAATGTTGTGTTTGAAGAAAATTATAAATATCATTGTAATGTTTTATTTATTATTATATATTGCTATCCTATTTTATTGTAGACTTTCGTTGATGGAATATGCATGGGTCATGAGATTTGATTGTAGTCGATCAATTTTTTAAAAAATTGAGGATGATGCTTAGCATCCTCGAAGAAAGAAGAAAAATATGCAATCTACTTCATTTCATACTCGGCAAAAAGAAAGAAGTTCTTGTTCTTTCTCTCTCTCTCTATCTATTTTTTTGGGCCTTTGGAAAAACTTCTTTTCATAGTTAAGTTGTCACACATTAGTCATGACGTGTCGGATTTTAAATTATTAAGGTTACTTTCAATTTTAACGAGTTAAACAAATGACATTTTCAATGAACCAGATGTTACACATTCATCTAGTTAAAGTCAAACTAAAAACCATAGATAGTTATATATTATACTGACAAAGTGTACTATTTGTATATCTTTCCATGTCAATCTTAAGTTTTTGCGGGACTTAATTGTCTATTTTGGGTACAATTGACTATTAATGTGAGGTTTAAGTGCAAAGGGTATTTTGGGAATTAACTGGTTAAATTGTGATATTTTAAATAACAATTTTAATTCCCATTATTTACTCTAATTGTAAACATATGATATTACCTATTGGCATTTTATTTGTAGGTGATGACGTGGCACATCATTAATAGTGCATAAGAAGAGAATATATAAGGGAGTGTTTGGTGGCTGAAGCTTATGTTGCCTATTATTTCTACAAATATTGACCAGATCCAAACACTGCCTTAGATGCAAAAACCCAGCTGGAATTAGTTGCACGGAGGAAGGGATGAATAGATGGATTCGGCTTTTCTTCAGGGAGAGAGACCACTCACGCCATCAGACACTCTTGCATTGATTCTCACGGGCACGAAGGGATCCATTCCATTCGGTTCCTTCTCTCTCGCGCAGAGCCACCAGAGAATCAAAGGCAACTCCAGTTCCTCATACACGGAGGTGGAGGGAGTCTTCGATTCTCTTTCATTCAAGCCTTCTCTTGCTCAGATCGTGAAGGAGAATGGTGATCTCTCTCCATCGAAGTCACAATCTATTTCATCTTCATCCATCTCCACTCCCTCCACCATCATTCAAATCATTCCCTATTCATCACCGATGCTTTGATTCTGCTGCTGAAGCTCCTCTGTCGCAACTCTGTTCTTGTTCTATGATAACCGAAGCCAATAAGAGGTTTGGTGGTGGAGCTGATTCAGAGATCATGAGTTGCTGATTTTGTTGTCCGAAGGTGAAAGAGGATGTTAGCCTGAGTTCCTAAGCTATCAAGGGAGTTTTCTTATTTCTTTAATTCATCTTCCAACTCTTTATATATACAAATTGTAATTCTAGGTTGCTAGCTCTTATGATTTGTGTATGTTTTGAGGATTGTAACCGATTGGCTATAATTTGGATGATGAAACTTATGTTAGATTGGTACTTTAGATTTGTAATGAAACGATAGCCCTTTCTTGGTTATTCGATTGCAATTTCTACATTCTCTTGAATTAAGTTAATTACTAGGGGTCCTAGGAGTTAATTGAAAGTAGAAAGGATCTTATGGATCTAACATAGGCTGAATATTGATAAACAAGGGTTTTTGTTGGTCTTGATTCTTAGTTAATAAAAGAATTCAATCTAAAAGTGGACAAGGAAGGCTAGCTGATTCATTCACCTAGGACACTAATTTCTATCATTTACACATTCTCATTTTCCATTTTAATCATTGAAAACCCAAAAACAAGTAGATCCTTATTTTAATTGGTTAGATAAAATCACATCTCAAACCCTTAATTAAATTGTTATTTACACATTAGATTGTTTAGGAACTAACATAGGCTCCTTGAGAAGAATGACCTAGGTTAGCTACTATACTATAGTTAGCTTAGAATTATTGATAGAAGTAGATGACTAACCTCCTTCATCAATTTGTACCTTTGGTGGCACGGTATACGTTAGGAGATAATTAAGGAGTTTGTTTTGTTTCTAAATATAAGATTTCAATTCACTTTATTTTTAAAATTTATAATATTTCTTCAAACTATCCCTATTAAATACACATACTAATAGGTTTTCATTATGAGGTAGTTCCAATGTAAATGATTAAGGAATGAATCTTAGGAAACTGATATAATTTGTTACATATTCCTACATAAAAGATATATTTGACTTTATTTGGAGAGATTAAGAAAACTAAATAAGTTACTTAATTATATCATATATTATATATTAGTTTATAAGTTACATAAAATAGTTTAGAGAAAAAATGATAAATATAAACAATTTAAAGTAATTTAATTATCTGGTAAAAAACGTAATTTAATTAGATCTTTTAATATTTATAAAATAGTCAATTCTATCTTATATTTAAAATCAGAGGAAGTCTTCAAAGATGAGAAGGTGTATTTTATAATAGGATAGGAAAAATACAATGAAATATTTATCTCACATCTGATCAGAACACGTTTGGAGGGTTCGAGGAAACTTACATGCAACCAACGTAGTTTTGTGTCAAACTAACATTCTAGTTATAACCACTAATATTCAACGTTGTTTACGTATATATCCTAATTTTCTGACCACCTCGCAACGGCGTTGAATATCAAAACACAAATATCTTGATTTTTAGCGCGCGCGCTCCCACACACATCCTAGCAGGTTCAATTACTTTTCAATTACTTAACGTCACGTCAATGTATATGTTATTTATATATAGGTTCCAAACTATACATTCAAAAATAAGAAATTAAATCTGCCAAGACTATAGATCGGAAATAGATAAAGAAATATGTACGTGACGAGGCGTCTCTCTGTGTACTTGAAAGACGAAGCTGCGGTCACTGTACCGCCACCGGAGGGTCCAAACTCGAGTGTTCTGGTGATCTCCGATGAAGAAGCAGAGAGTGGTTTCGGTTTACGGAGAGATGACAAAATAAGGAACCTTCCTTTGCCTCAGAACAAGGACTTGACCATTATTGCTACTGATGAAACCACCATCCGAATCATGTTCATTCCAGTTCTGAACCAACCCTTGAGTGCCAATCGCTACTACGTCATCTTCACACAAGGCTGGGTAGAAGGGTATGGACCAATCAATTCCTTTATACATACATATTATATATATATATATATATATATATTGGATTAGCGGTGACTAAAGTTGATGTTGTATATTTGAGTAGAATAGATGTTGACTAGATACTACCATTTAGATTATAAAGGCACTTGCTAGTTTATGAAGAACAATGAATATTTTTTTTCTCTATGTATCCCATATTTAATAAGGGTAGCAATAGAGAATAATAATTAATATGATATTCAGATTTAGAATAGTTGGTGAGAGTAATATTAATTAGAAATCTCTGGCAAAAAAAAATATCAATAAGAAATCACTTAAATTTTCTGACAAATTTGATGCTTTTAACTGTTTTATTGGTATATGAGAATCAATGATTGGTGCCTTATAATAAGAGTCAAAGGGAGTAAATAATTTACATATATTAAAAATTTTATTTAAGTTAGTCATTTGTAAAGAAAAAATGTATGTTGGTTTCCTTAAAGTACCTATTTTGATTATTTGCTTTGGAAACTACTCCTTTAATCAAAACCATCTTTAAATGTGTAATCAATGGAAGAATTTAGGGGGGGAAATCATAAATTAGAGGACCAAAAGTGACTGAGATCTTACATTTAGAATCAAAGAAAAATCTTCGACTAGCCCTTACATTTAGGGATAAAGAGAGTAGAATAGACGATAATTGTAGAGGGAGCAAAAGGGTAGAAGAGAGCAAGGTAGATAAGGCACAGAGGAGAAGCTCCGATCACGTTGTACAACAAATAACTCTAAAGAGAGGAAGAGAGCAGAGAGGGAGAGAAGAGGGATAGAGTTTTTTGGGAGTTATTATATGAATTCTTAAATTGACTCCCATATTTCCCTTAATGACTTATGATGCTTAAAGAAAACTTCCCAGCCCATTTATTCAATTGGACTTAAGGTTCTAATTCAATAAGGAAGGACTAGGAATAACCCAACATACTTTCTAAATGAAATGATTAAAATACCCTTAGACTATATACACATGCCGAATTAAAAGTACAATGAATGTCATGATTAATTAAGATGTTGATGATGATATTTGTAGGAAAGCAGCAAAAAGCTCGAAGGAAGCTGATAAGATAACATGTTGTTGGGGAAGTTGTATTCAAGATGCAGCACCAAGTGATTTAGATCCCTTCAATGTTTATCAGCAATTTGAGATCATAAAGAAGCCTAACCGTGATAGGTTCGAAGCCAAATCTGTAGCTGAAGATGGATTTCCTCCTATGTTCCTTAGAGGTGAATGGAGGCTATGCAATAATATTCCTCATCACCATTTGAGTGAACAAGCTTTTGGCCTTGATTCTTCCTTACGTTCTCAATTACCAGACTTTGATTTTTCCTCAAGTCTTGATCGATCTCCACAAGTCCTTGTTGGAAAATGGTACGATGTTAAACTTTCTATAATTGTGTTGGCTTTCATTATTAGTTATGTTTTAAGCATGAGATCTAGTCATTAATGTTTGTGCGCGTACACATTTTTCTACATGGTACAAAATAATACAATACTATTAAAAAAATAGACTATACTTACGTCAAGTTCTTTACATCCATTTTGTTAAGTTCTCCAATCATATATAATCGTGTGTCTTATTTATTGTATTTAAGTTTATAATTTAATGATAATAATTCAAACATAGGACACATGGTCACATGAGATTGGAGAATCTAAAGAAATGGATGGAAGGAACTTAACCTAAGTATTTTTTAAAAAAAATACTCTTATCCTATTTATAGGGAAGAGAGAAAATAATTTTTGTGGTCATGGGTAGAGAGAAAATTTTCAAATGAATATATATTTTTATCCTTCATTTATTATTGTATTGACTTTGTTCTAATAAAGCATAACATATATTAAATAAGTACTTCTCTTATCCTATATATAAGGCATTTCTAACATTTTTCACATAGATAAAGGAAAATCTTAAATCTCATTAACTTTGTCATAAAATTTAACAATTTTTCAACTATACCCTCATTTAATGTACCTAATACCAATTGAAAACAAAATCAGCACAATAATAAGTGAAAGATAAAATTGTACATCACATCAAAATTTTAATGAGGTGTTTTATAAATAAAACTAAAAAATTTCTTCTCTTTACCCTATACCCATATATAGGACCAAAGGAGTATAAAGTAGGAAAGTTGTAAAACTAAGGCAAAATAAAAGCATACTAAGATACACATCCCTCCAATCCTAATTATAATAATAAGGCAAGTTTTTACGTTCAAGTTGGTTATAAATATACGGTAAAGATGAGGTAGTTAATTAATATTTTTTTTCAAAAGACTTTTTTACTCTTTCAGAGAAGGGAAAAATTAGAAATTCACACAACTTTTACAAGTTTAAAGATATCTACTAGACTACTATCACTCTTTAAGAATCGTATAGTTAGCTTTAATTTGCCCTATAGTTAGGATAGGAGGGAGTATGTCTTTATCAAATTAGGCAAGCTTAGGGTACATTTTCCGTTACTCTCAGCATAATTTCATGAAGATAGGTTCAAAGGTGTTCTAAATTCATTGGATGCATCAAATTATAATTTTGCTTTTACAGGTACTGTCCTGCCATATTGGTTCAAGAACGTGGAATAAAGAGATCATCAAAAGGCATGAGCAATAATAAATCAATGTTCTACGAGATGACACTTGAGCAGAGGTGGGAGAAGGTATTTTCCAAGGAAAATAATAATGTTGGAAACACTGCAGAAAAGGAAATAGTTATGGAAGTTGAGGTCGTCAATACAGAATCAGCAAAAATTGTAGGAACAAAGGATGCTTCATGGAGTGACAGAGATGTGAAGGAAACTGGACTTATGTGGTTTACTACTCATGATGGTAATAATAATAAGAATAAGAAGAAGAAAGAAGAGAAAGTAGGATTGAACATGGCTATTATTGAGAGAATGAAAGGGGAACAAAAAAGAGTTGGATGGGTTTGTGGCAATCAAAAGATCCAAAGTGTAGTAAAAGAGTTTGGAGATAATAGTGATAACAGTGGCATGTGGAGAAAATTTTCATGTTACGTACTTGTGGAGAGTTTTGTGTTGAAGACTATGGAGGCAAATTTGGTGATAACTTTCGATTACAAGCACGCCCACCGATTTAGGTACAAGTGGGACTGAAAATTACATTATTTTTCAGCTTTCATAGATAGTCTATTTTTTTCCCTTTCTTTCTTTATTATTTATAGAGATCATGTAACACCTTACTTTATAGATATCTAATAAAGGATTTTTTGAATTATAAACTAAGAATGTCCCATTTAGTAATACAAGAAGCTAAACTTTTAAAAACTTTCTTTGGAAGCTCTAGTTATCATTCTTTAAAAATGATGGATTTTATTCTAAAATCTTGAAATTATGTAACTATAAAAATGTGTAGTACTCTTTCGATTATAAGGTATTTCTTGATAATTTTATAGCTATTTACCTAAAAAAGGGATTAACTACTCATCATTTTCAAAATTATAATACGTAGATTATTGGCATATAAATATTTTAATACATTATTATTCATGCATTTGCCCGAGCTTCCAAAAATATTATCAATACTACTCAAGCATGCTTTAGTATTTACTTCTACTATGAACTATATATAGATAACCATTGTCATCACTTAAAATGACACTTACCTTTAGGCTACTATACTCAAGACTCTCCTCCTTATAGAGGGTATTTACATGCCAAAATAGCTAAGATTATATAAATCTAATGTTATAAATAAACAGGCTAAACAAACTAACAATATTAAACGAAACAATGATTTATAACACCAGCAACTCCAACCTTCTTCAGACTTCAACCATAATATCCTTATCCAAGCACTTGCTCTTGTTGTATGTCATGAAAGAAAAGGGGTGAGATTTAGAGGAATCTCAGTAATAACAAAATTCTTCATGTTTAACATGCACAATCACAAACTAAGCATGCAAAACAAAACATAGAGAACAACACCTTACAACATTATACCATCAATTATGCCCATACATCATATATATAACTTCAGCAATCGATAGCTAGTGCGCATTCACAATTAAGTGAAAAATAAATTGGAGGCACATTGCCAAGGTAAATAATCTCATGTAAGAAAATTTACATGTTCTCATGCAAAATCAACATAATGGCATAAATAAACATGCAGAAATTATTACACAATCACATGAAAGAAAAGAGTTACTACCTCTTATGCTTTTTTCCGATATACCTTCTACCTTATTCTTACTTCAATAATTCCTTGGTGGGCATGGGGCAGATTAATACTTATAACATTTACAATTTGTAATATAGCTAACTTTTCTTAGAATCCCTAATGTATTAATGTAGTTAACCCTTCAGTAATTTCCAAATCAAGCAGTTTGAATCTCTACTTAAAGCTATTTCAATCCTCCACAAAGGAAACATAACATTCAACATCAAATCATGGACCTAATGTCTTAATTGCAGCATGAATACTGATTGTCCATTTGACAAAACAGGATTTTCCAGTTTTCCTGCACAAACTTTGAAAATTTATAAATCTCAATATATACATCCAATTACTATGTTGTTGAATTGACTATAAAGTTTAAGATGTTGACTAACTGCTCACTAAATTTCATGGACAGAGGAGGGTGTTTGCCTTGATTTTATTTCACATAACAATCACTGCTCCAATATGTAATTTACATATTTCAGCACCTAAAGCTGATCAACTTGAATAATTTTTTAAAAAAATTGGGTATTAACTCCACTCCCTTAGATTACTTCCAACCATCCACTAGGGATATAATCCTACATAAATGTCCTTTATAAATTAATTGAAAACCTTACATTTAGTAAAACTCATCTCCTTCATGCTTAAACAAGAGATGGCCGAACAGGGGTATAAGAAATAATTCATGAATTTAGCTCTATGGCCTTAATTCACAACTATGAAGCCTTCAAGCAATTTATATGAGTACTGTATCAACTTATAACACCTACACATCATTTTCACTTTTTAAAACAGTGGCATTTTCATCCTTAAGTGTTCGCATATTAGCTTACCACAAGCGCACTAATCGCAAGTAGTATAAAATTATTGTTTCCACGATGACTAAGGCAAAAGTGGATTAATTGTCACAATTATGCTATCAATTAGGTTGAGTAAAATCATTTGAAAAGTTTTTATCCTAAAAATGACTTGAATTTGAGAAAAGAAAATAATTCACCAAACAAAATTAAAAATCTAGTTCAAGACAAGAAGAGTATATGATTATTTCCCACCATTGTAATTCATGAGACTTAGATAATTACCACTCCATTAGTAATTAAATGACATTACATGTTAGTCTAAGGTTCAAAAGCATGTGATTAAGCTTTCTCAAGTTAAAACCAAATTTATTTCCTCAATTAAAATGCACAATATCTTGCTATAGTTTAAGAGAGAATATTCATTAAACAACAACCTTAATTGAACAATACTATATTAGTAACTATATATCTATGTTACGAACAAACCATCCATTTAATCCGTAAACTTCAAGTATAGTATGATTTTATCTAAGTTCTACAATTAAATTGACTCTTTCAAGCTTAATTTAATTGAATAAGGCAATGTAAATGGTGACCAATCACAAAGAAGCATTAAGCATAAAATAAAATTAAAATATAATTGTCATTAACAACTAAATAAAATAATAATAAGTCTGAATCCTTGCAATGGATTAAAATAATCCTAAGTAAATTATCTAGCTAGGCATAGCTGACATCCAAGTCATCTCGACAGCATAAAAATCAAAGTTCAAAGCCATAAAGAAAATCAATCGATGAAGGAGATAAAACTGAAACTTAAGAATGAAGGAGGCTCCTCTAGTCCGCCCACAACATGCTCTGGTTCAGCACCCTTCTCTATCTCTTTATGGTCCAAAGAGGAAGAAAAGGGAACCGAAGCTGTCAGTCCCCTTTAGTGCAGCTCCAAAGATGTCCCCAGCTCTATGCTCAGCTTCCCTGACAAAGAAGATGTGTGGCGGCGGCGGCATTGATGCAGAGAACCAACCACAACGGCACTTCGGTCTTCGATTCAATCACTTGCACAGTCCTCTTGTCCTACCATGGTGCTTATGAGTAGAATTGAAGCCTCCCTCTTTTTCCTCTCTGGTTTCTCTTTTTTTTTCCTCAAAGAAGGAGACAGATGAATAGTCCGACAAATTGATCTAGAATGCTTCCTATTCTTTATCATTATATTCTCGTCATATTCCTCTAATCTTAACCTTTAGTTGAATTTATGGCTACAAATCAGCCCTCATGCTCACCCACTTCCTAAAATCATGGGCACTTGCTAAAATAATGGATTTTTTTAAAAAAAATTAACTATTATTTCAACCAATTTATAATACAAGATAATAGGATTAGATTTATCTAAAAAATCATAACAAAAAGATTATATAAAATAAAAGATTATGTGCTAAAATCATGGAGACTTCATAAACTAAATTACATTTTTTATATCAAAATATGGTAAAGATGATTAAATGAATCGGAACACACTTATGAAAAAAGATTATGGGAGCTGAAATAAAATAAAAGATCAAAATTATGGAGACTTCATAAAATAAATGTGATTTTTTATATCAAAATATAATAAAGATAATAAAATGAATCTGAACATACTTGTGAAAATTAATTATGTAAGCAGAAATAAAATAAAAGACTACTTGTTAAAATTATGGTGACTTGATAAAATAAATGATTTTTTTATATCAAAATATAATAAAGATAATAAAATGATATCATTCCTATGGAATTATTTCTCGAATCTGAGTCATGGGATATTGATAAAATTATGAAAACTAAGTTATTATAAAAAAAAATCATCTAAACAAATTAATAATAAAAGCTTATGGAAGTGATTTTATCATAAAAGATCTATTTATTCGTTTCCTCATCCAACACTGAAGAAGTGAAAATAAGGTATTAGGGAAATGAAGACTTTTGCTAAGAGTTGATAGCTTTTCAAAATCTAAATTTTGCTTGAACAACTTCAAGTAACAGGTATGAGATGCATTACTCCCAATAGATTACGCTGTTTAGTTTCTTTTTCATTATTTTAACGGTGAAAAAATATATATAATTATATTTTGATATAAAAAATGTGATTTATTTTATGAAGTCTCCATGATTTTAGTAAATAATTTTTTTATTTTATTTATACTTTCATAATATGGTTATGATTTTTTAAAATAAATCTAATCCTATAAACTTTTATAATAAATTGGTTGAAATAATAGTTAATTTAAAAATAAAAGAACATCCATTATTTTAGCAAATGTCCATAATTTTAGGGAGTGGGTGGGCATGAAGGCTAATTTATAGCTATAAATTAAATTAAGAGTTAAGATTAGAGAAATATAACAAAAATAGCATGATAAAGAATAGGAGGTGTCCCCGCTACCCGTCAAACGGTGGCTGCCAAAAAAGCTCAATGAACAATGGTCTCTCATCCCTAAATTTTCCTTGCGCTCGTGACTTTTTCTTTTGGTTTAGGGCCCCTCTTTTCTTCCACGTGTTGCTCTTTCTTTGGCCCTTTAAGTCAATCAACTTGGAGCCCGTTTGGCTGTGACTTATGAAAAGTAACTTATTTGGCTTATGTGACTTTTGATAAGTAACTTATAACAATAAGTAACTTATTAGAAGTAAATTGTGTTTGGATTTGAGGTTAAAAAAGTGACTTATTGGGAGTAGAAGAAGTTACTTGTATTTGGATTGGAAGTAAAAAAAGTGACTTATGAGAAAGAGAAAAAGTCACTTCTTTTGAGAAGTCACTTTTTTTTACTTATAAAAAAAACTCATTTTCTTCAAAAGCTTCTTTTCTTCAGAAACTCATACCAAACAGTCTCATTCCATAAGCTACTTTTTTTCCTCACTACAGGACAAAAAAACGCTGCCCACCGCCTATGTCAAGCAGGCTCTTGATTCTTTCTCCTCACATTTATGCACATGATTAAGAGAAGAAAGAAAACAATTACTAAAATATAGTAATAGAAAATGTAAAATAACGTGAACTCTTTTCTATTCTTTTTTTTTTTTGAATTATTAAAATTTATTTTCATCTTAACTATTCCTATTTAAACTAAAATTATGATATTTTATATAAAATCCCCTAATTAATATAATAAATCAATATCTTATCAAAATCTCTTATAAATTCCTTTAATTTAGCAATTATCACTCTTTAAATATACCAAAATATATATCAATTTAACTAAAAATAGGGAGTCATAATTAAGCATTCCAAATTTAAATCCATCAAACATTCATCTGCATACATCTAGTTAACACTTAAACCTTTTGATTTCTTTAACATTTGTGCCCTTAGACACTTCCTAAAGAAAATTGGACAGAAGCCCCTTCATATTTACCAAGCGTCCATTTTCTAAAAATGTGCTTTTAATATAATTAACAATACATATCAATATTCTTCTATAACCAATAAAGTATCCTCTTTAAATCTGGAAAATTCCAGCTTTAAAACATCCTTTAAATCATCATTCTAAAGTCTCTACATAAATGAGTTATCTAAAAATAATTGTTCCTCATTTGCAAGTATTAAATAGTAAGTTTTCCATAATTTTTAAGCTTTCACAGTACCAATTTAAAATTCCTGAAGTATAACTCCACCATCTAAACTCTCGTATAGCTACAAGAAACATCATTTAATCCTTTAAATCATTCAGACAACATCTCTTCAGCATCTCTGAGAATTCCAGATTTGAAATATGCTTTAGAAATTTAGGATCCATCAAGCGTCCTACCACATTTATGTATAAACACTTATATGTTAGCATATGAACATTCCTAGGGGTACATTAGAAAAATTCAAACATTCCTCTTGTTAGAAAGCCACATGTTGGAATTCCATTCCCAAAATCAAAACTCAACATACAATCATCCTATCTTCACATGTACAAGGTATTTAAACTTTCTTTTCCTCATATTATTTAGAACAAAATGCCCAACATCAGAGACAACAACCATAAGATTTGGAATCACAAACAAAGCCAATCAAACATGTGCAACTGTTTGTAGTATTTTATTAACCTAAAAACCAGTTAAATTTCTAGATTATGGGCTAACTTAAGTCGAATCCATTATAGGCTATCTATCACACTTTTTAGTTGATTTTTTTATTTCTTCTCTGGTTCAATTGCTAGGCTAATTAATTAAAAATTTAAACTCAATTTTAGAATGTATTCCTACCGCTAGAATACTCCTAATTACCTACTGGATTTTTTCAGAAACATAAATCAAGGAATTAAAATCACTATTTCTTAGAATTTCAACACACAAACAATCCAAATCACAAATCAATCTCTATGCAATTCCAATTCGGTTTATCATTGATATCTTAAGATACAATTAATCCAAATTATTCTCCCTTAAAAGCTCCACAGATTCATAGCATGTTAGCATAAGCAAGACATGCATAGATTAATTAACTAATTAATCAATCTAACACATTCAAGTATTAAATCACTTCAACCAAAGCAACTCTACACCATAATGCATTAGATTGCTGGCCTAAAACAATCACACAATGAATCCATGTATCACAGAAACATAACCATGCTCTGTAAGAACATTCCGCCAAAAAATTCAAGCTAAAAATAGAAAATGATGAAGAACTAGATATAATTGGTTATAATCATGTTCATGAGCTCAAAATATCCTGAAATTACATAGAGAAAGTAAAATCAGCCGTGCCTCGTGATCACAAAAGCTTAATCGAGCTCAAGAACACTCGCCAGAGACATCGCCGAAAACTTGAGAGCTCCATTGTGATCTCGCGATTCACGGCATTCCAAGGCTCAAAACGACTCTCAAAACTCTCCTCTCTCGTGGACGACATGATCTGGCCAAGAATAAAGATCTAGAATGAGGTCAAATGCGTGGAAAATGAAGATTTATCCAGCGGGTCACCGGAGCTCCACGAGTTCTATCGCGGATTAGGCAAACCTGGCCAGAGGGGAAGAAGATGACCGTTGGGTCATCCAATGGCTGATATTTGATCTGTTATATGAGATGGAGGGTGGAGATGATGCTAGGTGTCATGCCATGTTTTAATCCCTGTTATAATCTTCAACGATGGAGATCAAGTCAATTGTATGTAATCTGGATAGCAAAGATCACACCCGAGTTTAAGTAAAACGGTGCGTTTTGCTATTTTCCATCAACGGTCAAGATGTGATCTAATGTATGCTTAATAAATGGTCATGCTTCTCTCTGCCTTTGACTTTACTTTTTGACTTGATTATCTTCAGTTTTTCCCCTGTACAGACCTCACCTCTAGTTTTCTTCACACATTTAGCTTTCGCAATACTTTCTTTTCATCCAGGTTCTTCTAATCCTTCTTTCTTCAACTTTTGTGACTTTGCAATTTCGTCCTTTTTCATTTCTCTCCCATTTTCTCATGAAATAATCAACATAAAATGTAATACCATATTTTCTAAAATCAA
>JBAGKO010179610.1:0-16563 GCA_037177275.1 Acacia concinna | reverse complement strand
TTAAATCTTATAATTAGGATCGGAGATAGTAGAAATTACTCAAAATATATTTAGATATATGTAATTCATGCATTTTTTAGTTATTTCCCATTAAAAGTTACTTTTACAAAATTTCAATTAAACAAGCTTTACTTTTGCATAAGTAACTTATAAGTAACTTCTACAATTTTTATTCCAAACGCAAATCAAATTACTCAATCTTACTTTAACTCAATCTTAATTTCTAAAAGTACCGATTATAATCTTTAATCCAAGTCTATAAATATCACGGACAGTATGTCTAGTCATCAATCGACATCAGTGTAATTGACGGTGTTTGTACCATTTTCTTATTTAATACCGTGAAGTTCTTTTTAAACTATTGGGACTGCCATTTAAGATTAAGAGAAACTTGAGGGATTAAAATCTTTTATTTAAAATTATAGGGACTAAAATTAAAATGAGGGCAATTTATGAGGATTAAAAATTGTATTAACCCTAAAATAAATGTAAAAGATAAAATAAAGAGTTAAGGTTCACCCAATACCATGATATATTTTCTAAGTGCATTTAGTGCCTTAAAGTATTATTTGATCTACAACTTTAGAATTATTTTTTCAAGCGCAGTCAACATCTCATAATTGTTTGGTGAATCAAACACTTAAATAATAAAAATATTTCAAGTGTTGGATGTACTACAAAATACTTGAAGACACTAAATGCATATGAAAAAAAAATACTTCAAAGTGTTATATGAATCTTAACCCTGAAATAAAATATGAAATGATGTTATAAGATAAAATTAGTGAAATTCAAAATTAAAAAAGAAATAATTATTAAGATAAAATATTATATGAATGTAAAACATTTATTGAGTCCATGCAGAACTTGCTTGTTATGAATCGTATGTATTTTGTTGAAGAAAAATTAAGTTGATTATTTGTTTTTTAATGTTCGGCACAAGTTTTGAAGCAAATTGACTTTTGAGTTGGAGGTGACTTCCCAATTTAATCAACTTTTTATAACTTGTACCTTTGAATCTTTTTGGGTGAAATGGCAAGTTTAGTAATAAAGTTTCTAGCTAACTTTATAATTTTTGCCTTCTGAATCTTTTCGGGTGAAATGGCAAGCTCAGTAATAAAGTTTCTAGCTACAACATAATTATATTTTGTTAGTTACAAAAATATACATAATTATTTTAAGGGGTAGCAAATTTGACCCCGACCCAAAGTTAACGTCGATCCCATTTTTTATATTATGGGTCACTGGTCACATGGTTCTTCTAGCTGACGTGTAGTGTGCACTTATATTGCTATATATATATTTGTGTCAACCTTTTTCTCTCCCTTCCCTCTCATTCCATCGCCTCTTCCCCTCACCCTTCACATTTTTTTCTTCAAACTCTCCCTCATTTACATCCTTAGATTTTATTGGCAAGTGTTAGTGGGGACTTAACAGGTGTTATAGTCTAAAATATCTGACGCGGTTTGATTAAAGTTGCTTTTTCTCCTTTTTGTTTCACTGAAAAGATAATACTAGGGGCTTAAAATATAGTATTTGATTAAGTGGAAAGGATTTGTGGGAGAACACTTTAACAAAAGACTAGATGTGGGAGAAGCTTAAGTTTTTCGTTAGTGTTTGGATTTTTTGTGTAGGTGTTGTGACGATGAGCTTGTGGTGGAGAAGAACGATATGAAAGTCACTTCTATGAAATCATTGAGGGACATTTATGAGTGTGCAATTGGAACCTTTGGAGTCCCCAAGCATGGAAGATCCATGATAGGCTCTGTGGTTTAATTCAAAGCTCGGAAGCTTTCTTGCCATTCTTTTTGTGGATCTTGATGACACAGGGAGAGAGTTTGAGAAAAAAATGTGGAGGGAGGTCGGAGGTGAGGGATGATGAGATTTTTGTAACAAATTAAAATAATGTTTAAATAAAAATAATAAAACTTAAGTAAATTTAAAGGTATCATCATGTTAAATTTAGTGATGTGGCATGTTATTATTGGTCATAACATAAATGATGTGGTCAACTTGGGAGAATTGTGGGACCCACAACACAAAAAAGGGACGAACATTAGCTATAGTTAGTGGTAGTGCCAAATTTTGCTAGCCCTTAAAATGATTATGTTTACTTTTCACCTCTTAAAATGATTATATTACTAACAGCTTTTAGGCCATGTGGTATGATTAGTATCCTATATGACACTCAATTTAGATTCGATCTCGATAACCTGTAATAAAAAAAAACGATTATGTTTCCATTTATACTCAACAAAATATAATTGTGTTAGACGCTCATAGTGAAAAATTTTATTATTAAATTTGTATATTAACCTAATCTTTTTTAGATTTTTTTTTAATATAACATTCAAATAAATTGATCTCAATTTTTTTTTTCTTTAAAATAAAGACTTGTCTAAATATATTAATATAAATTTGTACATTCATGCAATCTTTTTAAGATTTGAACATTATGAAACCGATTTTTTTAATATAACATCCAAATAAATTTATCTCAAAATATTTTTTAAATAAAAACTTGTCTCACAGGGACCTTTAAGTTCAATTGTAGTCACTTAATGATCTTTCTTGCAGTGCTGCATTTTTTTCCTTTAATCCTATTTTGGTTTCCTTATATCTTGCCATGTTTTTTGCTTTTTTTTTTTTTTGGTTTGTTGCAGCTGGTTTGGTTTTGATAATTTCTTACCATATGTTTCTAACTCATGTTTTTCATCTTTGATTTTTAGTACTAAAGTTTATTTCAACATTCAGCAAGATGTATATGCCATGAGACATCAGGCTTCACTAATGCCTCATCATGGCATGACTTTTCTGAGACAACTCAGCGATTGTGTTCATAGCATGACTTTCTCAAATTATTAAATGTGCAAAATGATCATGTGTGGAGATTCAAGGGGTGGTGCATCTTGACTTGTGGGCTTTAGCCTGTCATAATCATGTCATTGGCTTTGCCTATGCCATCTTCCAAGCTCGATTCTAGCTGTTATTTGTTTCTTTTATTTTTGTTTGTGTTTCTTTCTAACTTCTAGCGGGTTTGGTGTTTCGCTGAGTTTGTCCCTATTTGCTTTAACAAATCTAAGCATTTTAATGTACTTAATTTTGTCTCAATGAAATTGTCCGTTAATTAAAAAAAAAAAGGGATAACTGAATTTTACCCCAACTTCACGTTTTCGAATTAATTTTTAAAAAAATCAGCAATGAGAAAGGGACAGAGGGAGGGAGGATGAGCATAAGCATTAAAAAATCAATTCAAATCGTTAAATTGCCGAGTTGGGATTTCAAGACAAGATGGGATATTTCGGCCAGAATTTCAGGATTTAATCACAAGTCAACAACACTTGACGCCATCTCTCTCAAAAACATAATTTCTCCATCGCATGATCAAATATTTTTTGTTTTGGCTAACCATGAAGGTATTTCAATTCATTAAAGTAGAAGCCACAAGGCAATAACGTCAAATGCCTACAGAAGACAAACAAAATAAAGGGACACAGTGTACGGGAAATATAAACTGAAAGTAAAAACAAATGGAAATTCAGCCATTTTTCTTTTGAGTAAGAGCTCATTGACGGTAATGGCTTTTGATAAAATCCTCCAAATGAAGTTGAGGATTCCGGGACTGATTTACAATAATAGCTTGTTCCATAACAGGATTAAGTGCATTTTGTATGTTTCTGATCTATTTACTTTGTTATCGAAATATAATTAAAAGTTAATTGTAAAAATTTCTATAAAAAAATAGCTCATTAGCAAAGAGAAATTTTGCCATTCAACTATATTAGCATTTTTATCACTTTTGATATGTAATGTATGTATTCTATTTGTGTATATTTGCTAGGAATAGATCGAAATTTGAAAAAAACGAAATATAATGGTGATAGAATACCACAAAATTTGTAGGTTTACACGGAAACATGTGGCTTAGGGTGGTTATTAGAATGAGTCATCATTATGCTAGTTATTGTCTTTTATCCTTTAGCAGTTGTGTTTTATTCAGTCTATGTCACTTAGTTTATCAAAGTCTCTATAAATGAATGTTGTAAGTCCTTTATGAAACATAAAAATTATAAAGTAAAGTGTTGTATTTCTTAGAATTTCAGATCTTAACTCTTGTTTTTGGTTAGTTATTGAATTGATATAAACTTGCGTAAGTTCTAACACTTTGGTATTATAGTCAAGACATAATACATGTATGTTATAAGTTTATTTATGATAGATATGAATTATGAAGTAAATTGTTGTATTTTTTAGAGTTTCAGATAACTTTAGACCTTTGTGAAAGAAAGCATGTCACACGTGTGTTGTAATTCATTTATGATACATATCAATTTTGAAGTAAACTATTGTATTTCTTAGAGTTTCAAATCATAGCTCAAGTCGTTAGTCATTTATTATATTTATCTTAACTTGCCAAGTTCTAACATCTTGGTCTCAAAGCCATAACGCCTGGACAATTGTGAGATAATGGGTGTCACATGGGTATGTTACAAGTCATTTATGATACATATAAATTATGAAGTAAACTATTACATTTATTAGTGTCTCAGATCTTGGCTCTAGTTCTTGGTTGTTTATTCCATTGATGTTAATTTACCTGATGCGAGTTCTAACATCCTGATATCAGAGCCACAAACAATTGATTAATTTGCATTAGGTTTTAATGAAATCTAGTCTCAAGATACTCTATAAACATGTTCTTACCATCTTAGACAGATTCCACAAGCTACAAATGCAAATTACAAGCAACTGGAGTTCATTAAACCAAAACAGAGTAATGATACAAAACAGTTAAGAAACTCCATCAAATCTCACAAATCTCTAACCTACAACTCACCTCCAAGCTCAAACATCCATTAGACACCACAGAGAAGAGTCCTAGCCACTCATTTCAATGGAGAAAACAATAAGAGTTGAATCTAGAATTTCTGTCATGCTGGTTGTGCAGTCAATTTTAAGCAAAAATCCTAGTCAACATGAGTCACAAAACCTCCAGCTCTCTACCCAGATCTATTCTTCTCTTCCAGAGCTTACCAACGAGTGGTCACACACCCAAAATGGACTAGAAATAAGGGAGATATCTCGATCTCAAGTTGTTGCTCCGAAAGCGCACTCGGCCTCTGTTTCAGTTAATCTCTAATTGTCAGAAAAACAACTTGGCTAGAATTACAAAACCAGACCCGCCTCCTCCATTCTTCACGATTTTAACTATTTCCTTTTGCTTCTTTTCAGATACATCCCTCAGCTCCTTCTTTCTTCAATCTTTCATTATTTGCATTTAAGTCCCCGTGACATTTCTTCCTCTACTTTAAGTCCTTTTACATCTAGGTCCCTGAAAGACAAGCAAATTCCCATAAAGTCATTTTCGAATTGTTATTTCACTCATTAATGCTATAAATGCACATCAATTATGAAAAATGCCATATTTTTTATACCAAAATGTTATAATTAATTATGTAAATATGTGACCTATCAGTGTCACACACGTGTGTTGTAAATAATTTATGATATGTTTGAATTATGAAGTGAAGTGGTATTGTATTTCTTAAAGTTTCAGATAATGAGACTAGCTTTTGGTTATTTGTTCAATTGATATTAACTTACCTATTGTAAATTCTAACATTTTAATATCAGAGCCACACCCTTTGAACCTTTGTGAGAGAATGGGTGTCATACACATGTTGTAAGTCATTCATGATACATATGAATTATGAAGTGGATTGTTGTATTTCTTAGTTTCAGATCTTGCATTTGGTTCTTGTTTATTTATTTAATTGATATTAACTTGCCTACTGCAAGTTTTAATATTTTGGTATCAGATCCACAACTTAGACCCATGTAAGAATAGGTGTTATAGGAGAAACAACATAATACAGATTATGCTAATACAAACTAGACAACTAAGACAACCAACCGTTAAACCTGTGTTGTCCTCAACCAATATTGAGATGACTCAACAATTATCTTTCATTATGAGCAAGTTTCAAAGTTTGAACATGAACATGAAGGAGATGAAACAACAAAGCAAGCCATTATTGTTACTGATAGAGAAAGGAAAGAGACGCGTAAAAATTCTAAAGAAAATTATGAGAATAATCAAGACAACCCTTGGTGGCGCAATAGTCCTAACATAAGGTCCATACAAAGATTGTATTTCTCTAATTTGAAGGGGGAACTTACTCCTTTGGAGTTCAAGTTGGCGACAATTTGATGAAATCTTGTAATATTATTTGTAAGCAATTTTACGTAACTATCCAGAGCTTAGTTATTAAAGATATCTTCTTTTCATTTACCTTAGGCAGTATGAAATGGTTCTGGGAATAAAGTGGTTGGCATCATTAAAAACTATGAAGGCAAATTGGCAACAAATGTTTATGAATTTTTGGGTGAATGGATTCTATACAAACTCCGAGGAACACCACAACCTGATTCAGCCCCCCTTCTCTTCGCAATACTAACATTTTCTAAACAACTTTTCATTCTGATTCATCTATTTCTTCCCATAGTAATCTCTTATTAACTATTTGAGATTTTAGAAGCTTTATTACAAGGCTACACTGCAACTTTTTAGAAATCTTAAACTCTCCCTCCTTTCAGGAGTTATTATCACATAGTTCCTTTATATCCAAAAGTGGTTCATCTCAATATTTGCCTTTATCGATATCCTCATTCACAAAAAGGATGAGATAGAGTGCCAAGTTGCTAAATTATTGAGCAAAGGCTTCATTCAATCTAGTGTAAAACCTTTTTCTAGCCCAATTATTCTAGTGCCAAAGAAGGATTTCTCTTAGAGATTTTGTGTAGGTTACATAAAGCTTAACCAATTAACCACACCATATAAGTACACGATTCCTAATATTGATGAGTTATTTGGCATCAAGTAATTTTTAAAAATAGATCTGAGTTTGGATATCATCATATTCATGTTTTACTACCAAATGTGCATAAGACTGCTTTTCGAACTCATTCAAGCCACTATGAATTTGTAGCAATGCTTTTCAAGCTTGCAAATGTACTAGTAACATTTCAGACTACCATGAATGACATGTTTCACCCTAATCTCAAGAAATTTATACTGGTATTATTTGATGATATCTTAATGTGCAACAACGATTCTGGAGATCACATGTCTCATCTACATACTGTGCTACATACTATGAATAATATCAATTTTATGTAAGTCCTAATAAATGTGACTTTTTCCAACTTGAAGTCTCTTTTTTAAGACATATAATTTCAAACTAAGCAATCTCAATGGATCCATATAAAATACTTGCATTGACATATTGGCCACTTTTGTCCAATCTCACTGAACTGCATGGTTTTCTAGGCATCACAAGTTATTATCTCAGATTTGTAAAGAACTTGGACAAATAGTGAAACCCTTGACTGATATGACAAAATGAGATGCTTTCTATTAGACTAGCTTATCCTAGCAAGCTTTTCTACAAATGAAGTACGCACTTATTAATGTTCCTATACTACAACTCTTAGACTTCTCAGAGCCCTTTGTGATAGAATGTAATGTTTCTCCTGGTATTGGTGCAATATTACAGCAGGGAGGTAATCTAATAGCATTTTATAGCAAATGTTTATCACTTTCCAATAGGCACAAGTCTACTTATGAAAGGGAATTACTTGTTTTGGTTTCAGCACTTAAGAAATAAAAGCATTATTTATTAGGACAAAGGTTGAAAGTTCATACAGATGATAAAAGCCTGAAATACTTGCTATACCAGCATATTACCTCTTCTAAAAAGCAACATTTGATGATGAAATTGGTTCCATTTGACTTTAAAATCTTATACTGCACTAGTTATCAAATTAGAGAGCTGATGCTTTGTCAAGGTGTCCTCATTTTGGTGACTAATTTATGATTGCAATCCCTTATGCAATTTCCTTGGATGATCTTCCTCAATTATTGTTGAATGATCCTTAAATCTTTGCTATAATCAATTCACTTCAAACTAATCCATCTTCAAAGTCTCCTTTTTCTTTATTTGTTGTCTGATTGCATCACAAGAAGATTCATCATTCCTGCCAATTCTGAGATGAGTAAATTACTTATTGACAAAGCACATTCGTCACCTTTATGAGGTCATGGTGGAGTTTTAAAAACTCTCAAACACTTACAACGCTAATTTTTTCTGGAAATATATGAAGAGTAAGGTTAAAGAGCATGTTTCTCAATGTCTTACATACTAGCACAACAATTATCTCCCGTAAGCTTTGGCACGACCCTTACAACCCCTTGAAATTCCTCAAGAGATATGGCATTACATTTTATTCAATTTCATAATTGGGTTACCAAAATCTAATGGTTGGAAGGCTATCTTGGTTGTTGTTGATCCTATAAGCAAATATGCTCATTTCAATGGTTTGCCAACACATTTCACTACCAAAACAGTGGCTAGAATTTTCTACAAGGAGATTATTATACTTCATGGCTTTCCTAGATCAGTCGTTTCTAACCATGACACAATATTTTTAAGTTCTTTTTTGCAAGAATTCTTCAAACTCAGTGGAACAAAATTGAGGATGATTACTGCTTACCATACCCAAACTAAGCTTTGGAGTCAATTTCTTTATTGGGTAGAACTGTCATACAATATAGGTTTCCATACTTCTTCAAGTTCCACTCCATTCAAAATTGTGTATGGATGTGTGTCTCCCTCTATTATGCCTTTTCAAAAGGGCTCGACCAATTTACTAGAATTGGATAATTACTTTGAACAAAGAGATGATGTCCTTTCAACTATCCGAGATAATCTTACTGAAGCATAAGCCAGAATGAAACTTAATGGAAACACCTATCATAAAGAAGTTGAATTCCAACATGGTAAGTGATTTTTTCTCAAAATACAACCTCACAAACAACGCTCTCTAGCACAAAGAAGAAATGAAAAAGGAAAAATTAATCTTTATGTCCTTGTAGTTTTGACCAAATTGTAATTTAGTCTTTATACTTTTACTCAGTGTAACTCGATCCCTATAATTTTGACTCATTCCTTCAACTTTGATTCACTACAACTCAATCCCATGTAGTTTTAACCATTTATAATATAGAATAAAGGTCATGGACCTAATTATAAACTAGTCAAAACCACAGGGTAGACTTGAAATAAGTTAAAGTTTAGATATTAAGTTACAAGCAATTCAAAACTATAGGGACTAGTTGCCTCAAATCAAATTATAGGGATTGATTATAATTTAATTAAAACTATAATAAGGAAAAACAGATTAATTTTCCCTATGAAAGACTTGCTCCATGTTATTGTGGTCCTTACCCAGTTTTGAGATGGATATTAGTCTTGTACCATATTAACTGCAGCTTGCTACGGAAGCATATATTCATCTAGTTTTTCATGTTTCTCTCCTAATGAAGGCTCATTGAAATATACTTCTTCAGTGCTGCCACTTCTTCCTATCACTTATGATTAGGAAGCTATTTTGAAACCAAAACAAATTCTGTCATTACACCTCTTGGATCACATCTTTGATTTTGCTGGCAACAAAGATGTTGAATTACTACTAAAGTGGAAAGGGATACCAACAAAAGATAACAAGTGGGAGCTTTATAATTCTTATAAGAATTAGTTTCCTTATTTTTGCTATGAGGACAAGGCTACTTTTCAAGGGGAGTAATAATACCACGTAACTTGTTGGATTACTCTAGGAGATCGAAACACGTGGCTTAAAGTGGTTATTAGGTAGATATATCAATATGTCAGTTATTGTCAAGGTATTAAAAATAAGATTGGTCAGTAAATCAGTTGAGACAGTGATTTAAGAGTCAGTAGGTCAGCCCGTGGGTCAAATCGGAGTTAAACCAATGATAATTAAAAGATATGTTTAAAATAAAATGCATAAAAATACATAATAAAACTCATATAATATATGTTACAATAATATATTTATATCTAATCAATATAAAATGGATGAAATCAATTTAAAAATATGAATATCATAAGAAGTAGTTGAAAAAAGGTATATTTTCTATATAATCAACTTATTTTTCACTTCCTTTTCTATTTTTCTTCTCTTGTTCCTCTCCTTTCTTCTTGGTAAACATTTTTTTTAGATTCCTTAAATTTTATGCATTTTTAGAATTATTTTTATTTAAAAACAGTGACTTAGGTCAACCCCTAATACGGCCGGTTTATACCAGGTTACACCGGTTCAAACCGGGTCAACCAGGTCACTTTTCCCCTCAATTCTTTGCTCAACCGGACCGGACTAGTGACCGGGTCACCAGTTTTCGGGTCAACCCGGCTTGTCCGGTCTAGTTTTAAATACTATGGTTATTGTGTTTTATCCTTTAGGTGTTGTGTTTTATTTAGTTTATGCCAATTAGTTTATCACACTCTATATTGTAAGTCACTTGTGATGATATGAATTATGAAGTAAAAGTGTTGTATTCAGATCCTGGTTCTAGTTCTTGGTTATTTATTCAATTGATATTAACTTGTTTACTGCAAGTTCTAACAGATGGGCAAAAGTATTGATCAAGAAAGATTAAAGACCTATATTAATAATTATGATTTTACATATGGATAATTTCTCAATATCTTCTTCATTTGTAACAAAATATTTTCTTTTTGTGGTGGTAAAAAACATGATTTTTTTAAGAGAGATACTATTTTAGATTTTATTCCATAAACCATTATGTGTGTTTGGGATTGGTTTAATAACAAGGGTGAAGGTATAGATTTGACAAACAACTATTTTCTCATGGGTGTCAAGTACAAATAACTATTTTGAGATGCAAAAATAGACATGAAGAATTTTTTTTGGAGCAAAATTGACAACACCCAATGCCGTTACTTTTTTGACATATAGGTCCTATTGCTGATTATTTTAATATACTTTAGAAGGTTAACAACGAACTATTTTGTTAGAGGCTAAAAAGCATTTACAAGGCAAATATAAGCGTTTACATTATAACTAAAATAATTTAAAAGAATCAAAGAAGTTAAAAAATTTTAAACATTCAAATATTTTATCTTGTAAATGTTGGTATTTGTCTTTCTATTGACAAAATTTAATTTTATCTTAATTAAAAGTAACAGTAGTGGGACCCACATGTCAAAAAAAATAATGGCAGTTAACATCGTTATCAATGTTGCTTCAAAAAAAAATTTTCATGTCTATTTTTATGCCTCAAAATAGTTATTTATATTGGACATTCCTGAAGAAATAGTTGTTTGTCAAATCTACACCTTTACCCTAATAACAATCCCAAGAGCACTGATATATCCAAATTGAGACAAAACTCTCCGCATATACTTACCTTCATGACTCACGATTGAGAAGTTGCTTTTGAAAGCTCTAATGACCATTTCAAATAAGCATTTGCTGATTAGAGAAGCTGTGGTTGCACTAGAGATGCAGTTACCTTCATAATTCCAAGATGATACCCTAGTTTTCCCTGGCTAGTTTTTCCTCGCATGGCCCATGAGTAAGTGGAATCTCTGAAATGGTTGCTATTTCAGCTTCACTCGCAATAACAAATAATAATGTCAAGTCCTAATGTTTCGGGTTCAGAAACCGTTGCTTTTATATATGCTCTATCAGTGTCGAGTTGGTGGGTGGCAAGATGAGGAATCCATCTATCCTTCCATATATGAGCCCTTTGTCCATCTCCAATAATATGTTGTCACAAATCCTCTTTTATAAAGTTTCTGCCATCAACAATACTGGACCAACACCATGATGCCTTGTTCCCCCTTGTTTTGCATCTAAAAAGGAGCCGCCAAGGAAATAAATTCCTTTAAGAACAGTAGTCCATAAATCTGATGGTTGTTGTATGAGTCGCTACGCTCTCTTTTGCACGTAATATGTGATTAACCTTATATTTAGATAGAGACAAAATTAGAGGAGAAACAATAATAGGGGAAAACTCCCAAAACAGTAAATTTTCTTACCAATTTTAGAAGTTTTTAACATTAATATACTCTCCTTCTTTTTCTCCTACTTTTCTCCCCATCTAAATACAGAATTAGTCTAACAAAGTCTTTTGGAGAGGAGAAAAGGGAAGGAAAAAACTTTATGGGTGAGATTTAATATAATTAGAGAAGCGGAATTATAAAATTTTAATATAAAAGAATAAAAAAATTAATTAAAAACTTTTAATAATACCACTTTTTTTTAAAAAAAAATCCAACTTAATTTTTTTCCACCACCCACTTTATCTCCCCTCTCCTCATATCAAACAACACCCCCTAAGCCACCCTGGTTTAGGAACAGTATTATGAGTATTCTGGGAGAAAATAATGCATCATTTGTATAGATTGGCCAACTGCCCAAACGCCTCATAGTATACATTGATGATTATTGCCAATTTCTCGCAATTATTTTGTTTGCATTCATTAAAAAGACTAAGGGTGTCATCTGTAAAGAAGCTATGAGAAATTTCAGGACACTGTAAGCTAAGCTTAAATTCCTTTACATTCCTTATATATTTTTATTATATTTAAGATTATAGTAATATTTCTATGTCTATATCTAAATCTTAACCATTAAAAATTACTCTAATAGTTTTTGTTACTTGCGATCTAATGGTTTTGACTGGAGAGTAAATAGAGAAGGAGGTCAATGGAGAAACCTCCCATCTTGTTGATGGAGACTTCTTCCTTGGCAAGTAGAAACAATCTTTTCACCATATATGCAAAGGTTAAGGTGTATTGATTCAACACAATTCATCATAAGGCTTACCCCTTTTCTAGCAACATCATCAGATATTTGTTCTTTGTTTTTGACATGCTATGTTGTGTGTGTGTGTGTTTATTTTAGTTACCCCATAAATTAAGAATGTGAATTTGACAAATTAATTGACATTATAACCTTCAAGCAAAATCAAGTTGAATATTCTCTTCATAAAAATTATTTTACTTCCTGACAAACCCTCCAATTACATTTGACATTTGTCCTATGTAATTTGAAGCTAATAAAGAAGCAAAATAATAGGGTTTTTGTTTATGATTTTAATTATATTCATTCTGATGATGAATTTATTACTGAATAGAGAATAGATGGAAAGTGTGGCGGGAGATGATTATGACTTTTTTTAACCTCATGAAATTAAATAGAACACTGCTAATCCAACATTTGAGGTTGATCTTAATGCTAATTTGAATGTTGATGGCCTGATAGTGTGTAAGAGAAAATTATAGGGATAATGAATTAATGATGATGGGGTAAGACGAGGAGATTATAATAGTGAGGTAAAATAATTTGAAAACGATAAAGATAATCATAACCCAACATTTTATGATCTTCATTTAATTTTTAATTATTTTATATTTAACTATGTTTTTTGTCAGAATTTGACTATGTGACTGTGTCTAGTGACTTTATGAATTCAAAATATATTTAAAACAAATTGTTGTTGTTTTTAATATTTTAATTATTTAACCATGTACTTTTAATAAGTATTTATTTAACCATATATATACTTATTTTTTCTATATAAGGAATAAGTAATGATCTTTTATATCCTTAATGGAAACAAAGATCAACCGAAATATTTTTCTTAATAAACTAATGTGGGTATCAAAACGTTGGGCCAATAATAAATTTAAACAGTATGTTAAAAAATATTGTTTTAATGAAGAAAAAGTTAAATGGGACCAAGACGTACTGATTTGATTACATAATACCAAATGGTGGCTTAGGCCTTTATTTTGGAATTTTTCACGGCGGCATGCATAGGTCAATGCCTCATTGGAGGGGAAATGGAACGAGTTGCTCTTTTTTTCTTTCCTAAGAAAATCAGTAAATCAAGTGTGGGTCAATTCAATTATAGGCAAAATAATAACTTAGTTAATATATACCCTCACAACAAATTATTAACGGGGATTGGGTCTAATAAAAAAGGCTCGTCCCTTAACCTTAACGAAAAAAACTCAAATCCCCATTAGAAGAAGTGTTCACATTTAGTGTCTAATAGTTCTTGGAACAAAATTGCCTCTAATAGGAGAATATATGTGCTTATAAAAAAATATACACAAAAAATTCATTATGGTCTAAAAAGAGAAATATTTTAATAAAAATATATTATTCATAAATATGTGAAACATTTACATACAAGCTATACAAAATATAACCAAACAAAATTATCGAAAGCACAAATTCATCACATTGCTATTTTTAAACTCAAAATGATTTAGTTTCAAACTCAACAAGGGTACACACATAATCAAATTCTGATATGATCTACCTCCAAAACTCCAGACCAATTATGGAACTAATTCACATTTTATTGCTAGTTTCATTGGCTTACCTGAATTGGATTTTAATTCCATTATTACTTTGTGGATAGCATATCCCCACAACTCCATATATCATGCCGGTGCTGCCATTTACAAAACTTAAGTATAGATCATTATAAGAAAAATGACTAATTAATGAGGGGTTAATGTGTAACTTTAGCAATCAATTATTTTCCTGTGGGCATCCAGCAAAATTAACTATTTTGTAATGTAAAAGTAGACATTATGAACTTTTTCGGAGCAATAATAGCAAGGCCGTTCACTTGACTTAACTTCCATTACCTTTGCAATGTAAGTTTCATCATTCTTTTTACTTTCTATTATTTTAATATATTTTAGAAGGTTAAAGTGCAAATTTAACACTAAACTATTTTATTGAGGATGCCCAACATAATTGTATTTTGTAAGAGCATTTACAAGGCAAATATGGGCATTTAGATAAGAGCATTTGCATTAATGTCCCTTATTTTATACTTTTCATAAGAGCATTTACAAGGTAAATATGGGCATTCATATTATAACTAAAGGGATTTAAAAGAATATAGGAAATTAAAAATTTTGGACATTCACATATTTGTCGTGTAAATGCCTATATTTGTCTTTTCATTAACAAAACTAAATTTTATTTTGACCAAAAAGGTGCAATAAAAAATGTTTACAAGACAAATATGTGAGCGATCAAATTTTTTTAAATAATTTTAAATCCCTTTACTTGTTTTGTAAATGCCTATATTTATTTTATAAATACTCTTTTGGAAAAAAATAAAATATGAGCATTAATGTCAATGCACATATTTGTCTTGTAAATGCTTTTATGAAAAATAATTGTGTTGGGTGCCCTATAAAAATAGTTCATTGCTAAATTTGTACCTTAACCTTTTAAAAATATGTTAAAATAATAGAAAGTGAGAAGATTGGTGGGACATACATTTGAAAATGTTGAGGCAAGCTTTACAACCAAGAGGGGGTGAATCAGGTGTTATAAAATTTTTCTGAAGCTAAAAGCACACATATACTGGTTCGGTCAAAACTCACGACCTACGTCCAGTTTTTAGTATCCACTGAGTTCCACTATTCTCCTAAGATTTCAACTGGCTCTTGGTGGGACCCACATTTGAAAATGTTGAGGCAAGCTTTACACCCAAGAGTGGGTGAATTGGGTGTTATAAAATTTTTCTGAAGCTAAAAGCACACACACGTATACTGGTTCAGTCAAAATTCACACTACTACAAAAATGGTCAAAAGTGACACACCTATTGTAGCACTTTCTAGAAAAAACGCCACAAGAAGGAAAAAATAACTTATTTTTTTAAAAAAAAAAAAGAAGAAGAAAAAAAATCTGTTGTGGCTTTTTTAAAATCATTTAAAAAGTAAAAAGTAAAAAGTATTATTTTAGTTTTTTTAAAAAAAGAAAAAAATCTACTGTGACGCTCATTCACAAGAGCGCCATAGGAAATGTTTTCAAATTATTGTTTAAAAAAAAAGAATATTGTAACCACGTGCATATGTTTTCTATGTTTAGTATTATGTAGATAGTGATTAAGTGCCTATACAAACCGCTTTCAGTTTATGCTTCCAGTTTTGAAAAAAAAGTATTATTTTCTTTGTTTTAAAAAAAAGATAAAAATAATATTTTAATTATAACCCTCAATTTAAGAATTTTTAAAAAATTGTTGTTTTAAAAATAATTTCTTTATTAAGAAATAATTTATTTTTTTGAAAAAATATTTTTTAAAAAAAATAAACCCTAGTAGAAAAAAGAATTAGAGTTTCATCTTTGAAAGAGAGAAGAATTATTTAAAACTCTTTAAAAAAAAATAAACTCTTTCTACATGCATGTTTTTTCTATTGTGTTCATTACCTAAATTTTAAAGAATTTTATTTACAAAAATAATTTTTTTGAAATAAAATTAAAATATAAATTTAATATTTGTTTAAAAAAAATGAACCCTATTGTGGCGGCGCTCATTAAAATGAGCCCCACAATAGGGTATATTTTGAAAAAAGTTTTAAAAAAATTTATTTTTTTAAAAAATAAAAATATTAATTTAATATTTTAAAAAATTATCCCTATTGTGGCGCTCATTCAAATGAGCGCCACAATAGGGTTTTATAAAGTTTTTAAAAAATTTTATTTAAAAAAATATTTTTTTGAAAAAAAATTAAAAAATTAATTTAATATTTTAAAAAAAAAAACTATCCCTATTGTGGCGCTCATCTGAATGAGCGCAACAATAGGGTTTTGAATTTTTTTAAAAAAATTATTTTCAAAAAATATTTTTTAAAAAACAA
>JBAGKO010179547.1:0-16572 GCA_037177275.1 Acacia concinna | reverse complement strand
CTTACATCCATGCCATTTCGTTAAATTCTCAAATAACATGTGGACCTCTTTTTTAATTGTTACCATTTAAGTATAAACTTAAATGAAATAAATAGGATACTTAGTCATATGTGATTAAAGAACTTGATGTAATATATATATATATATATATAATTTGATGTAAATATAGTCTATAATTTAATAGTATTAATTAGGTGTACATATTATTTATTTGCCAATGCATGTAAAACGCCTTTCCTTATAATCATAATTTAATACTATTAATATGTTGACCAACTCATTCTCATTATACACCACCCAACCTTCTCTCTCCTCCCCCTTTTCCTCTCTCATTCTCTCCTCTCTCTCTCTCTCATCGCTCATATTCAAAGCCGTAGATGAAGCTCAGTTTCAATCTCCTCAGCCAGCCAATCTTCTCCATCCCACCCAAGATCACTGCGTCACAGGCCTATCCACTCCCACTACCTATTCGTCCCATGGGTAAATTTCTGTGGCTTCTAATTTATCAGACAAATGTACATTACACTAGGATTATTTAGTTCAAGGAATTATGTCTCGAATTAAAGTCATTCACTAGTTTTAGAGTTCGCCGCCATCTTTTGTTTTGTAAGACATGGAATTTTATTATCCAACGAGTCTGCAGTATAGGGCCAGACTTCAAGGTAGATATCATTCAAGATCATAAACATTTTATCATGTCCATTTCTAACAAAATTTATCGTGTTACAACTATAAACACTTTGGTTTCATTTGAGGATGCTGGGTTCTCTAGGGGAGGCGTATCTGTTTAAAAAAAAAAAGAATTAAATAAAATTAGAAAGAGAGGAGGTGGTTGATTGATGTCTGCGGTAATTATATAATAATTAGATTATTTAACTCTACCAAATGTTAAAGCCGACTATAATTATATCATAATAAATTATTGTTTAATACTAATTCTTCTCTAACTCCACTTTTCCAACTCACTATCACATTTTTAATTTTTCAATCATTTTCCTGCCACTTGCATTTATTTTGTCAAGAAGGCCGGCCAAATGGTTATCCCTTATCCGATCTCAATATAAAATGTAAAATGATGAGCCACGTGACGTGAAATGTGCAATTTTAAAATTGAGTATTACTCATCCGGTCTTAATTTATTTAATTTAGTTGACTGGTTTTTTTTAAAATCCTAAATAAAATTAACTATATTATTTCAAAACATTAAATGTTATTATTTTTCTTCAAACTATATTATTTGAATTATAAATTAACATATAATAAATAAAACATAACATATATAATATGATGAAGTAATATAATACTTTCTTAGAATTCTCTAAAAAAGTCAAATGAATCATATAGTGAGGACCAAAAGAAATATTATTAAAGGAACCACTTATGTATTATTAGCACTAATTAAGTATAAATTGGCAGTACATCATATCACATGTCATATAGTGATGCACAGCCTGTGATGGGGTGGCTTCAGAAAAGATTATTTTTTATTTTTAAAGACCTCCCAACAAAACAAGGTCAACAACAAATCAAAAAATAATATAAGAATTATTTGAAGATAGTTATATTTGCCAATACCCCTCTATTATTGTTGACCACACCAGCAAGCTACTGCTTCTCCTCTCTGCAATTTTTGTGCTCTCTTTGGCTTTTCGCTTCCATTTCTGAACTCTTCATTCACAAAAAGATTTTGATGTTCTTCTTCCAAAATTAAAAAAAAAATAGAATTTTGGCTTTTGTTTCAGTGTTTGTCTATTGAAGAGATTTTTAAGCTTTATTTTCTTGTATTTCAACTATTTTGTTCCTTCTCATATGTGTTGTTTGTTGTTATCATTGTTCTTCTCCTTCTTGTTTATTAAAAACCGAAACAAAAGTTGTATTCAAATATTCTCTCTTTGTTCCTGTGTCTAAATTCCCCATTTGATTTGAATCCAAAAAAAAAAATCTCATTTGATTTTGTTCAGAAAAAACCGAAACAACAGTTGTATTCAAATATTCTCTCTTTGTTCCTCTCTGTATCTAAATTCCTTATTTGATTTGAATCCAAAAAAAAAACATCTCATTTGATTTTTCTGTCTATCTTTATTGTTCTCATACTTCCTTTTTCTTCCTTTAATGAAAAAAATAGTTCCTTTTTCTTAAGGACAAGAAAAATCCAAAAAAGAATTAAAAACAAAAGGAGGATTTTATATCAAACGAATTGCATGCAGCCGTAACGCATAAAAATCTCTGAGAGGTAAATATTTGTACTCGGTGATACTTATGAATTTTTACATATGAACACATTCACATATTGTCTCTTAAAATTTCTTTAACTTGTTTTTATTTCTTAGATCTTGGTTGGACTCGTAAAGCATACTTAAAGATTTCGGTTCCTGTTTCCAGGTACGACAGTATATATATATAGTTTTAATAGTAAAAATTGTTTCCAGGTACTTAAAGATTTTGTTAAGGAAAAATTTTACATCTAGTTACTTATATTCAATCCATCCAGTTTTCCAATTGATGAGTGACAACATGGATTTATGAAACACATAATCATTTAACGCCATTTAACATTTTCGCTCCTCTTGCTGTTTTCTTTTCATCATCATCTTCTTTGTTGCAACGCAATGTCTGCCCTTACTTGTTGTCTTCACCATTATCACTAACTGGTTTCTTAGTTGATTAATTGCATCACTATACGAAGATACGTCTCTCACCTTAACAATGTTAAGACCAAGAGACTAAAAATATACTTTTTTTAAAACTTTAAAGCTAAAAAATCATCAACAAATCTAGATTGATTTTTTATATATATAATAATTTAGATATTTTTTAGGGTTAAGGTGCAAAAATGCACTGAAATTCCAGGTAACTTGTAGCCCATGGATGAAAATTTCAACGGTGCAAACCGCCTGAGTTTCGTCGTTGCCCTTTCTCTAATTTTTGCTGGGTTGTTGACCGTGAAGGCCTTGTTATTATGTATCACTCTTTCGTCCTTTTTAGATCTCATGTTTTAAAGCTGTTGCACTTACTACCTGATAAGATTTGCTCTGTCCTTAATTTCTTCTAAACCTTCCCTCTCATTCCTTTGCTTTTCATCCTTTCCTTCTTCTTCGGATTCAGACTCGCCATTGTTCTTGCTTTTCGACCTTTCCTTCGCCTTGCTCCGATTTAGGCTTCCGATCGTCCTCGGTTTCGATCTTTTCCCTTCGCCTTGCTCAAATTCAGAATCGTGATCGTTCTCGCAAATGATCATTTCCTTCGCTTGCTCTGATTTAGTCACTATTGTTCTCCTTCTTTTTCGTCTGAAATCAATATTTTCAAAGATTTTGGTTCTCAGAAGTTTATTTCATCTGGTTTCATCTCCTTTACTGTTGAATGCCCCTTTCTTAATTTGCTCATCTAAAAAGAGCTAAAGATTTATCCCTTAACATACATTTAGAGCAGGGAAAACGGGTCGGTGCTTTTAAGCCCTTTTAAGTTAAGGGTCGGGCTTATATTTTGGAGGCTGAAAATGAAATCGGGCCTATAAGGGCTAGCCTTGTAGAGCCTCGAGTTTAAAAGGGTTAGTCATGTACGGCCACAGGCCGGCCCTTTTAGGCCCTTTTAATTTTTTTTATACTTTATATATTATATTATATAATTCATTTTAGGCCAAAACTCCAACCCATTAGCCTATTACCCATTGAATACACACACTCTACTGACTACACAAGCGCACACGCTCACACGCAAGACACGAGAAATTAGACACATCACGCATTCACGCTGGATACATGCATACTATGTAAAATTCAGACTGTATTAGCACCTGACAATGGTGTACCTAAAATTATATTGTTTGTTTATTGCATACTCACATACTACTTAAAATTCAAACTTTATCTTAACACAATCTGTATTAAATTAGAATTTTAATTATTATAATTTAATAATTTTGTTTCTTTAAAAAATGTTGAAAAAATTGTTTAAAATTCTTCTGGCTCTGTCGCTTTCGGGCCAGGCTTTAAAAAATAGATGTTTTTTTTTAAGTCAGGTTTTAACAGGCTAGCCCTCTAGGGCCAGGCCAGCCCTTTTTTCCAGCTCTACATACATATATGAAAAGAACAAGTTTTTTATTTCCCAAGTGGCAATAGAACTTTCCAAGTGAACATACATGTCATCAACGTCAGTCAACAAACTTCTATTTAACAGTCAAATGTTACCTTTTAACAATATTTTTCCCTTTTACACCAATTTATAAATCTCTTGTCCACTTTTACTCCTAAAAAAATCATTTGTTGTTAGACACTTCTAAAAAATAATCACATGTGTATTTTACCACTTAACCCTTTTTTCTAAAATTGAATAAGTAAAGAGCATGATTCTTTGAGCTAATAAAAGTAATTTTTTTAACAATTTAAAAAGTAATTTATTTTAGGCTAAATAAAATTCAAAGTCTTGACCTTTCCAATCAACATTGTTGTTCCGATCTCTCAGGTACAAAATCCTCCCAGCAGCCGTTGGTCGTCCATGTAGTGCAACCCGAATATATAATATAGATGGCTTCTGTATTTTTTTTTTTGAAAAAAAATAATTCAAAGATGGAAGGAAGTGTGCGGATACAGATGGCCAAGGAAAAAAAGGGTTTTTTTTCCCCTTAATGATAAAATGAAAACTTAACCCTCTTGTAAATAATATACAACTACAAGCACTATAAAATTATTAAATTAGGATTGTGGTGTCTGTGGTGATCTTCGTTAAAAATCTAACGATGAGTTAAGGGCAAAAGATTGATGGGTTAAAGTTAAACTTTATTATCTCAGGGGTTTACACGTAATTGATTCAAAGTTTGGGAGACTTTTGTGTAATTTGGCCTTTATTATATATATGAAGATTAATTTATTTTAGATTCAGTACAATCATAAAAAAATACTTTTTATTTAAAAGTTCTCTTCTCAAAATAAACAGAAATGATCGGTCATAAAAAATAACTTATTTGAATATAGCTCCTAATAAAGAACGGATAAGTTGTTTTTGTTTTTTCAAATTTATTTAGTTTTTAAGGGTTTTTCTTTAGGATTTATTTTTTGTAAAATAGTTAAAAATGGGAACAAGCTACAAAGTCCTAGATGCATAATTTTTATTCCTCCATTAATAATCATACTTAAAATTGACTTTTCTGTTACGCTCAGTGAACTATTTTTAAGTTGAATTTCCTTTAATTTATTTATAAAATAAGGGTTCAAGGGTTAAAAAAATGCTCCATAAGTTTTTAACTATGAACATTAGGCACATAGAAAGTTTTGAGGTAGCAAATTATGCACTGGAAGTATAAAAAACAGCCCTTCCGTTAATCCACCTCATCTTTTTTTCTTTTCCAAGTTAGATTTTTTAGTAGGACAAAGAAGAGGGGAAAAAAGGTTTCCCATTCTCCTCAACCTCTCTGTAGCTAAAAGCTTATTCTGCAGAAGCGTACACTTTGAGATCTGAGGAAAATGCAAGTGGAGAAGGGATGCAATGAACTAAAATCTACTTCACCCAACTATTCTTGCTTTTTCAATTTCACATGCTTTTGCTTAAATTCTTGTGGGTTTTAGCCGAAAGTTTCAGTTCCTGGTTCAAGCGCATATTCTTCCAATCAACTTTGCCACAAATATTCTTGGCCCAATTCCATTAAAGGATATTAGTAACATACCTTCAAGCGGAATGGTGAGATGTGACTGTGACTTGTGAGATTTCCATAGATGAGAGTGAGAGAGTGAGATTGCGAGATGCGAGGTTCAGTGCGAGTGTGAGTGTGAGCAAGAACTCAGGTCTACTGAAGGTTATTCGAGAACTCAGTTCTTGTCCATGTTGGGGTTGACTGAAGGCTACGAAATTAAGGTTGGAGAATCAAACCTTGGAGCGATCCAAAACTAGAAATTATCCGGTTTGAATCAAGATGAACATTACTCAAAGAAAATGATCGGAAACACGACGGAATTTCTTTCTTTGTTTTTCCGAGGTGGCTGGGGTTTGATTTACATGATAGTTGGGAAGATGTCAAGTAGCAGAGTTAAAGGAGACATTTGGTATTTTATATTTTTTGTTTTTGGATGATGTGGCATGATATGGGAGTAATACATGGCATATATGACATCCTAAACGGCAGAGTCAACAAAGGGTTGACCATTTGGCTCTTTAATGGAATGGAAGGGACAAAATAAATTACCCTATTTTTATATTTCCACTTCATATTTGATGCCCCCTTAAAAACTTTGAAGACACTTTAAACACGAGTTATTAGTATTCTCATAGAATTCAAAATGAGCCATACCTATAACTTGTGAATAAAATCGTACCTCTCTAAATTCGCATATAAATTGCTATAGTTGATTTTATGATGAATATGTGCTTCATTTAAAATACTCCTTTTGGTTCTTAATGTAAGACATCTTTTTTATATTTATAGATATTTTCTTAATTTATCCATATTGATGCTCCCTCAACAATAATCAAGTAAGAGAGGTTGAGGAATTAAGGAAGATAATTAGATTATTTTAGAAAGAAAAGTCATATTAACTAACTTTCTTAATCTAATCAAATTAGGTAAACATATCTTATAATAGGGAGAGAAAAGAATAAGGTAAACATTTCTTACATGATTAAGGACCGGATGGAGTTTTAATTTATACACACATACTTGGGTGAAGAAGGGAGAGATGTCTTTGTTTCTATGATCTGTACTCTACAATTGAAGAACTTCGATAATTAGTCACTCATTATGAATTTGAATAATCGAATACAAAAAAAATAAGGTTTTGATTACTTTAGTGTAATCTTAGATCATAGATTGCAAGTGCCTAAATATACTGATCTAGTTGATTTTATAACCGTAACCCCATATGCATGATAGATGGAGAAGCTGGCGTGGGATGCCTGTACCTGGGTTGCAAAACCATTCATCCAATTCTTGGTAGGCAATGCAACAGAGGAACTTGGGTATCTTCATAACTACAAGAGTTATGTTGAAGACTTCAAAAAGGAACAAAAAACGTTGTTAGCTACAGTGGACAGTGTAAAGTTAGAGATATATAAAGCTAAGGAAAGAAATGAGACACTACTAGTTGACCCTAGAGTTAAAGATTGGCTTGAAAGAGCCGAACAACTTGTACAACTAGACCCTGAACCAACCAAATGCTTTGGCTTGTGTGCGAATTGCTTCTCGCAAATTGGGCGGGCCAAGGAGTTGAGAGGTTTGACAAACGAGCAGATCCCAAAGTTGTTAGCTGAAGTTGATAAATTTGCTGCATATGCACATGCAGCTGGAGTGCCAGGCATGGAGTTCCATTCACAAGAGTTCATGTCGTTTGAGAGTAGAAAGGAAAACTTTGAGGAACTCAAGAAGGAATTACAAGATGAGAATAACTATGTGATTGGATTGCAAGGGATGGGAGGAACGGGAAAATCCACAATGGCAATAGAAGTTGGGAAACATGTTGAAAAATCAAATCCCTTTGATAGAGTCATCTTCATCACTGTGTCTACCCCTGTGGAAGATAAAAAGATTCAAGATCAGATTGCCAGGGAATTGGAATTTCAGTTAGAGGAAGAGAAGCGATTGACCCATGCGCAACAAATATGGAACAAGATTGCTTACACTGGGAAAGTACTCATAATACTTGATGATGTCTGGGAAAAGCTTGATCTTAAGAACATAGGGATTCAACCTGGCTTCCATAGCAAGGGTTATTGCAGTGTTTTGCTAACCACACGTTATGAGAATGTTTGTACTCAAATGAGATGCCAAAAGAAGATCAAACTAGATATCATACCTGAGAAAGATGCATTGAAGCTTTTCTTTTTTCATGCTATGGAAAATGGTCAGGATTGCCCTAATGATCTGAAGAAAGTGGCCCTGGATATTGTGAATGAGTGTGGAAGATTACCAGTTATAGTGGTAGCAGTGGCAAAAACAATAAATGGCTGGCCTAAAACAGACTGGCAGCATGCTTTAATAGCTCTGAGAGATGCTGATGAACCATCAAGGCGAGAGATTGTTGATGATGATGCGAGGAAGTTTTATAATTCTTTGAAGTTTAGCTATACTCATCTAAACGATGAAACAGCCCAACTTCTTTTCTTTTTGTGCTCTATATTCCCCAAAGCTCAAACAATACCTGTAGAGCTTTTAAGCAGAATTGCTATAGGATTCGGGTTGTTTGGAGAAGTTGACAAATATCATACAACAAGAAGTCAAGTGCATATGAAGAAAAACAAACTCATAAATTCTTCCTTACTATTGAATGCCGGAGAAGAATGCGTAAAGATGCATGATGTGATTCGTGATGTCGCCCTAGAGATAGCAAATAAAGAGATGCAAGTGATCATGGATTCTAAGACAAATTTGAAGGAGAATGTTGAATATTTGTCTTGGATAATAAATGACTTTCCCAATTGTTTTGATGGTGGCAAACTCAAGGTTCTCTTAGTATGGATATATGGAAATCGTTCTTTGAATGTTCCAAATACATTCTTTAGAGCAATAGAGAGTCTAAGAGTTTTGCTTCTGTATTCTAAAATTGAGTTTGGTAGGACTTCAGCTCCATCACTACCAAAATCAATTCAGAGACTAAAAGATATTCGAACGCTATGTCTCACAAATTGGGAGTTAGGTGATATATCTGAGTTGATGAGGAACTTACAAAAGCTCGAGTCTCTAGAATTGTCTAATTGTTCAATTGTTGAATTGCCAAATGAAATCAGTGAGCTGGATAAATTGAAATTTCTATGCTTGGTACGTTGTTCACTTGAAAATAACAATCCATTTGAAGTGATTTCAAGATGCTCGCAACTAGAAGAGTTGTACTATATTTCAAATGATGATCATATACCTATTGGTGCAAAAGTCCCTCAAATTATATCACTTCCTAATTATCAAATGTACCATATAGATGGGAGCGAATTCTCTGCCTTTGATTATTCTCAATTGGATGCTTCAATAAAAAAAAGTTTCAAGCCGGCAAAGTTACAAAGAATCTTCTCCAAAGAAGTAATTAAATCCTTGGCGGCAGGAGCAGAGATTTTGGAGTTAAAAGGAGATAATGAAATGGGCCTAAACAATCTTATTCCTAGCATGGTTTCAATAGAAGATGGAGCAATGAAAGACTTACAAAAACTTTCTTTGAAGCATTGGTCGGAGATGAAGTGTTTGATCTATACTGGGCATCTTCAATATAAAGCTGGAGTGACGACTATCTTCTCCAAGCTAGCTGAACTGCAACTTGTTGAAGTGAATGTGAGAGAAATATGTTATGGTCGTTATCCTGATGGCTTTCTCAAGCAACTAGAGAGGCTGGAATTGAATAGATGTCAAAAGTTGGAAAGCGCATTATTTAATGGCAAGCTAGAGTTGGGTAACCTCAAGTCCATAGATATAGAGGATTGTTCGATGACGTGTCTTTTTCATCCATCCACTGCTCAAAGTCTAAAACACCTAGAAACTTTGAAGCTTGTTAAATGTTCTAAGCTAGAATACATAATAAGGGATGTAGAGAAAGTGGATGATGAAGATCCTGGTCCAAGGAGTCATGACTCAATGTTTCCAAAATTGAAACTCCTCAATATTAAAATATGTGAAAAATTGAAATTCATATTGCCAATTCGTTTTTGTGAAGACCTTCTTGGACTAGAAAGTGTGGAGATTTCTTGCTGCTGGAGTCTAACATATGTGTTTGGACAATATCCAGGAGTGGGAGGGTTGCATCAAATGCAAAATGAAATCATACTCCCATCATTGAAAGTAATGACAATTTGCGGAGTTCCATTTTTTGTCAACATATACCCAGAATGTTATCTCCCACAAAAATCATCTACCGATACCAAAATTTCATCGGATCCTTCTCTTTTTTTCTACCAAAATCAAGAATTATAAATACAGATGAGCCATCTACATCTGAGACAACTCAGTCGGACCACACTACCTCATCACAGGTAAATTATACGTTTTTCCCTCACTCTTTACTAATGCTACATATGTTTCTTTCATAAAGAATTAATAGAAAAGAGTACATTTTAACAAAAGAAGAATAAATTGAGTAAGTAATCAAACATTACTTAAAAATAATTTGTGTAAATCAAATTGGTTATAACGTTTAGGATTAAATAAATATTTTGGCTGTTTTTCCGTTCACCTTTTACTGTTGAAGATTGGACCATTAATAGATATTGTAATTAAGATTTGGGATAAAATGAATATGGGAAGGATGCTGTGTTTGAAAAGAGTACGAAACAACATTGCTTTTTGGCCCTTCCACTAAGCAATTTTATTTAATAATTAACAAAAAGCTATATTTCAATTTGAAACATATATACATTATCCTGAATAATTTATCTCAAATATATATATATATATATATATATGAGGGAGAATCCCAAAAGATGACCATCGAAATGTGTAAAGGACATTTCAGTACTATGAAATCTGCAAATTCCAAATCGGTCCTATGGATGAATATGGAATTTTTGAATTTTGAAATTTTGTGAAATTACGTAATTGCTCCTGGATTTTTACAACAAGAGTATTTCAATTTATAGAAACTCACAACTTAAATACATATTATATAAATGTATCTATTATTGTAAATTAAGATACTCTTATTGTGGATTGAGATAATCTTATTGTGAAAATCTTAGCAAATACCCCTAATTTTTACTAAAAAAAATAGTGGATTAACAACGGAATTTAGAGATGGAATTGTATGATTCCGTCTCAAAAAAGACCATCACTTATTAATTAGCCAGGAATTCTGTCACTAAATCAATTTATCTATGGAATTCTGTCACTAAATGCCATCGCTAATCCACTATTTTTTTTTGTAGTGTTTTATAATAAGAGTATCTCAATTCATAGTAACTCATGGTTTGAATACATATTACTAAAATGCCTCGATTGATGTAAATTAAGATACTTTTATTATGAATTAAGATATTATTGTTATGAAAATCCAGGGATATTTACGTAATTTCATAAAATTTCAAGATTCAAAAATTCTAGATTCCTCTGAACGACTGATTTGAAATTTACAGATTTTGTGATACTAAATTGTCCTTTATACATTTCGATAGTCTTTTTTTAGGATTTTCCCTATATATTAAGCATGTGTACATATATCCCCCTCCAAACCTCATCTAATGAGAGCTTTGCACACAAGACCGCCCTTTGTTTTTATATATTACAGTGGTATTTTTCAGTTTATTCATATTTCAATAATCTATCTTCAATTTGATTATATATTCAAATTTCGGCATGCGGTAATGTAATTCAACCATTGTCTTGATTCTATTTGTTGGGGAAAGGTGGTGTGTGTTGTGTGTAAGAACTGCATATATATATATATATATATATAGACATATAAGTAGAGAATATGTCTTTTTTTTTTTTTGGTGATATAAGTAGAGAATATTTCTGAATGTTGTTAAAAGATCATTATACCCTATATATGTTTAACTAAAATATATGTACAATTTTCTTCTATAATCAGGTTGATATCTATTATATAGATAATTTATTTGTTCACAAATTAAATCAAAAGAATTTACTTCTATATAGATTAAAATAAATTCACAAATAACTTTTTCACCTCAAATTTACACCCGTTTTTTAACTTAAATTGTTGGAAATTTAATTCCTAACAATTTTCATTTAGTAGCTAAATATGGTAAAGATTATGGTAGATGAGATTGGAGAAATAAATGCCTTATTTGTTTTTTAAACAGTTTAGTATTTTAAAAACGAAAACAGTCCTGTTTGGTACTTCGATTTCAGTGATGGATTTTTAGAGGACTAGACTTCTCGTCAAAGCTATTTCACCCTCCTGTGTATTTATTTTCAAATGTAAATTTTTTATGAACAATTATTCAAACATATTCTTTTGTTTTTCATTCCTAAAGCTTGTTTAAAAAACCATTTTATAAATTAAAAAAAATAAAAACCGAAAGAAACAAGACTAACATTTCTTTGATTATATTTTTTTTAAAAATGAAATAAAAATGACTCCTCCCTTTGGTTTCGCATCATTCTCCTATGGTGCTACGAGTCTACGACTATAAGGAGACAAATAAAATAAATTACAATTTAATATTTGTTTGGGATGCAGGGGAAATATGTTGGCAAGAGAGCTCTTGGAATTTTCACACCACCATTATACCCTTGCAATTTGAGAAAGATGAATATTGGAGATATTTTAAACTTAAGCAAATTGTTTTCTGTATCCATCGCCTCATCAATGTCACTATTAGAAGAATTGGTGGTCTCAGCTTGTTTTTTACTGGAGAATATAGTAACAGAGGAGGAAGATGGCCATCATCATATGAATGCCAACTCTATCTTTCCCAACTTACGCACCATTGAAATTAATCAATGTGGATTCTTGGAATATGTATTTCCAGCTTCTTGTTCAATGAACCTTTTGCACTTGGAATCTATTAAAATCTTGGGGGCCTATCGGTTGAAATATGTGTTTGGAAAATCTTGTGGTGATGATAACTCACCTCACCAGAACCATGATACTGAAATTGATCTTTCAGCTCTCAACAAACTATGGCTTCAAGAAGTACCGAATATGATCAGAATGTGCCCTGAAAATTATTACGTGAAAGCATTGTCTCTACAAGATATCTTTCTGACTAGATCCCCTCAACTTCTTATAGACTATGTTATAGATTCATCAATCGAGGGGCAAAAAAGACAAGAACAACTCTCAAGAAAAAGGGTAATCAATTATTTTTCTAGCTTTTAATTTATGATTGATCCAGTGATATAAATTGCTTTGCTTTGCTTTGTTCTTTCATACTGATACTGATATATCTGATGATACAGTTAATTGGGATCCAGTTGTGCAATTTGAAACATCTTTATTTAGGACTTTTGGACATGGAAACAATTTATGATCTTGAAAGACTTCAAATTGCAAGTACAGTTGCTGATTCAAGTTTGGAAACCCTGTTTTTGTTAAGAATGGATAATTTACGAAACATTTGTGTTGGACCGGGACCAAAGAATATTCACCTGAGCTTTCAAAATCTTTGCAAGATAAGGATCATCGAATGCCCTAAGCTGAAATTTATCTTGTCTACATCTATCTCGAGAAGCCTGCCATATTTGAGACATCTATGGGTATCAGATTGTGAAGATCTAGAGCGCATCATTGGGGATGATGATGATGAAGAATGTTGTTTCCCAAATTTGCATATTATTTTGGTGGAAAGGTGCAAGAGGTTGAAATGTCTGTTCTCTATCTCTACACGTGCTAGCCTTCCACAGCTTACGGCGTTGTATATAGAAGGTGCCCCAGAGCTTGAGCAAGTATTTGAAGAGAAGCAAGACGCAACAACACAAGAGTTGGGCGTTAAGCATGTCTTCCCAAAACTATTTATGATATGCCTTGCAGATCTATTAAAACTTCATACTATTTGCTCTGCAATTGATTTCCACACTGTCATGCTCCGTGAAGTGGAGAATTGTCCCAATATCTCTTTAACTTCAGCTGATAATGAGTTCCTTGCAAGTAAGCATCCAAATGATTAATTAATTGATATGATTTTTCTCATTACCATATATATTTGGAATTGTTTTGTTTCACTAGGTTATCGGGAATGGCTGAAGGAAGCTGAGGGTGACAAGGGCCGCACCATAGAAGAAGGACTTGATCTTCTTGAACGAATTCTTAATGTAAGTACCAAAATAAAATGAAAGAAGAAGCAAAAGGAGATAGTACAAATTATCATGTTCACCCATAGAAGTATAAATTCACTAATTTAATCCACAATTTTTTTCTCTGTCTTCTACCTTTTGCTCTGTTCATTGATGAAAGACTTCAATTCTTTAATATATTTTGTTATTGTTCAGAGGCTCATACAATTAGCAGAGAAAACTATAATGAGGGATCCACCAACACCCGAACAACCCAAAGGATCAACAAATGTATGTATACTATACTTTCCTATAGTCCACCACATGCACCTAAGAAGCCAACAATTATATTTCTCTCTTTTTGCTTTTTTACCTTCTTGATTGCTTCCAAAGTATGGTGCATTATAAATCTAGAAATTCTTAACTTATTTGTGGTCCCCTATATATTGCAGATTAAGGAAATAGCAGAGGCAAGTGATGAAGAAAATCCAGGATCAGAATTTGATGATGAAGCCAAGGATTCAGAACAAATCAACAAATCTGTGCCTTTTACTGCTTCTTCACAAATTGAATCTCCTCGAGTAAGATTATCATATTTTACAATACAAAACAAATGAATTTAGTTTATGAGGTCTTTTGAATGTTCATACATGTTGATGTAGAGTGAGAGAGGACTTCAATTTCACTCAAAAGATCCACAATGAGAAAGATCTTATCTTCCCTCATTGCATCATCTTCTCAAGTAAGTTTATACTTTATAGCATTATTTTCAGTGGCTAATGATTCACTGCTTGAACAACTTGAAAACATGTACATTTTAAATGCAACATACTTTAAGAACAAATCAGTTCCTTTCTCCATTAACATATTGTAAATTCATGTTTCTGACAAACCGGCAACAACAGCACAATCTAATTCATATATTTTAAGAACAAATCCCCTACAAACACCTTCACTAGGTTATATATTGTAAAATTTAATTAGCTAGTCAAGAATATTGCTGCTGAAGAGATGGTGCTAGAACTAACTGCAATCTAAATTACTTTTTTGTGCTATGCAATAAATTATAAAGGAAACAGTGAAGCCAACATCTAAAAAAGGTGAAATAGGAAAAGAAGCAACTATGACTCGTTTATTTGAAACTCACAAAGACATGAAACTTCTACGGTTGAGCTCTAACAAGGGAAGCAGAGTTGAAGGAGCAAATCTCTAAGTTCCAAAAACAAAAGAAATCAAAGAGTTTAAGATAAAACTATTGTTTCTTTAAGAGAAAATGAAGAAGAGTGTTTATGATGCTGACACAGTTGGATTCATTAAGGTGTTGTAGAACGTGGCAGGAGACCAAATAAAAGAAAGGCATCAACTGGACAACATGAATTCTAGGTTTGGTATTCTTTTCTTGCTGACGTGGAGAAAACCTCATTGCCGTTAGAGGTTTATCTAGCCGAAGCCTTGAGTGTTGGAGGCCGTCATTTAAAGTTCCTTTAAAAATTTAAAAGAAGGTACTAGACTGTAGTCAAAGTTTGGTTGTTATGTATGAATTTTTTTTTTGATAATCTGAATTTTGTGTTTTGTTATACTATCATTGTGGTGATTTTCACTATGTTGATAGTGAATAGTGGTTACCTTGTTATCATAAAAGGAAAAAAAAGGGAAAAAAAAAATAAAGAGTAGGCTTGCGTTAAGAATTTCACAAGAGTTGTTGTTGTGAGTATCAATCATAGTGAAGATTTTCTGGACTAGGTCCTGTGGTTTTTATCACTCAGTTTGAGGGAGTTTCCCATGTTAAAAAATTGTGTGCTCTTCTTTTATTTATTTTATTTCATTTTTCATACTTTTAATGCGTTATCCAAACTCACATTCGATATATATATATATATATATATAATAATGTGGCTATCATATTATTATTGCATCTGAACAAATCCTTATCCATTTATTGAGTACTTTTTTAGTTATCAAGTTCAGGTAATTTACATAGATAGAGTGGCATGTTTTGTTTACCCTAACAATTATTTCATTTGTGAGGCAACAAAGTAACAACATTGAAAATGAAATAAGACGTAGAATAAAGTAAGGGCACCCAGCAATATATAATAGAAGCACAATAATTTAATAATTTATGTTCGCCTTTAACATAAGTTATTATATTAAATTATTTTATTTTAATAGTTTAATTCAACAACTTCATTTAGAAATTTTTGCTCAAATTTTACTCACTTATCTCTCTAAGCTCCTTGTTAACTTCACTTTACTTCTTACGGACACTATTCTTCTCAACTAGAAAAACAGTTATAGCTTAAAGAAAACATTTTCTTATTCACTAAATATTAATGTTGATTAATAATAATATAAGTAATATCAACTTAGGTGAGTTGCTTTAGTGACTTCACTTAGGACCCAAAAATCCTTGGAGCACGGCCCAGACCATACATTACCTGAAGCGTACGTATTGGTGAGGAAAAGAATTATGTGCAGCCAAAACAAAAGGTTATTTCCCAACAAGCTGTGTTGGTTGAGAAGTTTGCATGGCTTATAATTATTGCTCACGAAGATGACAGCGAGGTTACTGGCTCTTGCTTACTTGGAAGCCTCATTGAAGAAAGTGGACTTTCCCTTAAGAATGCCTAATTACATTGTCCACTCATTGTTCTTTTGATGGTCTTAAAACAATAATACACTCTTTGCAGCAAGATGTCCAAACCATTCTACCGACCTTCCAGCAAATCTGTAACGTTGACAGGGTCAAATATTTACATATCATTTCATGATTAATTTTAGACTTTTGTAGGATTTAATTGATTATTTTGGGTATAATTGATTATTAATGTGAGATTTAATTGTAAAGGTTATTTTCGAAATTAATTGGTCAAATTGTCATATTTTAAATAATAATTTTTAAATCCCATTATATTCTTTAATTTTGAATATATGAT